>JASDQU010264581.1:29830-42751 GCA_032191745.1 Picea mariana
CTGTGTTCCAACGCTGTTTCAGCATCTGTTCTTTATAAACAATCGATTGCCATCAATGACAACCTTGATTATCTGCGCCTTGATCATCTGCGTCATCTCTGTTGTAGCCATATTTCCAACACATAATGTTTTCCATGTCTCATTATTGAAGAAATATGTACATGATGCTAACCACATAATTGATTGGTTTGTGATTTAGGTGGAACCAGAGGGAGAATTTCTACCAGAACCCCAGTGCATACTGGAAAAAAAGGAAACCCCGCTCTGGAACCAAACCATTGCATAGGTCAAGGTGCAGTGGAAACATTTTGGCCCAGATGAGGCTACATGGGAAATGGAGGATGCCATGAAATTGGCATATCCAATTTTTTTTACATCTATACATGCATGTCATGTTGATAGATAGAACATCGAGGACGATGTTCCTTTAAGGGGGAGGGAATTGTAACACCCTGTTTCCCCCAGTCTATAAAAATAACTATACTGGCCAAGAACTGTGGAAAACTCAGAAATGTGAATGTATGATGTGAATGGACCTTATGAAAAAGGTCGATAAATGTAAATAATATTATGAATATATATTGCAAGAATGCTAAGAGGGGAAGTGCTAAAAAAGAGAACATGATGGCTGAAGAAAGGTGGTGGAAGGCACCTGGAATGGTGGTGTTAAATTCCACTGAAAACCAATACCGTATTTGGTCTTCACTGGCCCGAAGAACCAAGAGCAGCTCGCTAGTCCCAAATTAATTCACTCGCAGGTTGGTAGGTAGATGGTTCCTCAGGAATTAATGAGGGATGGGGGAAGTGAACCACCCATCCGTAGGAGTCACAGGCCTGACCAGTGCAAGGGGAATCATGCCACACACAACCTTGCAAGAGGGAAATGTGTGAAGAAGAAGCGCAGAGGGGACATATGTGAGGAAAAAGGCAGAGTAGGGAAAATTTATAGAACTATGGAAAACACAGAGTGGGTGATATCGGAGAAGAAGGAGAGTAACCTTTGTTCTCAGTCACTTGAAAACAGAGATGCAGTATCGCAGCATCATGGTCTCATCTCAGGGGTGGCTAGTGGTAAATCCATTGGGAGTTGTTGAGCCTATGGTTGGGTGGAAACGAGCACCCCTCTCAGTAGTTGTAGCACTTCTAGTGTTTTCTTCTGATAAGTGCTTTACCTCTTGTATTTTGAAATGTATATTCTGACATTTATGCTCATAAGCTGTGAAATTGTGAATGATTACAGTATAAGATTGTCTATGTAGTGTTTTGATTAGAAATGGTGGTTGTATGCTTTTATTGGAAGGACCACGCATGGATTATGTTGATAGATAAATTTATTTATACGTATGTTGAACCAAGTTAGACTTCCCGTCTGTTCTCAGGAATTTTCTTTCCCTTATCTGTCTCCAGGGATGCCCCGGAATAGATCTCTCCACAGAGATACCCTTCTTGGAAGGTTTACCCAGAACCTAGAAAGAGGACTTGAATGCACAAATCTTAGTAACCCGGAACGAGGAAGAATGATCCTCTTGAAATCCTGAAACAATGATGTAGGGATGGGTGTCGATCGACGGACGAGATCCCATCGGAAGAGATGTGTCACTCACGACCATTATATTGGTAGAAGAAACAAGGGCATTAATGCCTTAACCCTTTTTCCTTTGTCTGCATGAGTAGCGAAGAAATCGGGATCGTAGATCCCCAAGGTCCATGAGAGTATTTGGACCGTTGGTTTTTCCACGTCCAGGAAGCAGTGGGAGAGTACACAGTGTAGGGACCGATCTAAACTGTCAGATCTTGTTTAGAAAACCCGACAACCATTGGATCTGTCAGGACATACACGAGGGTTAAGCCCCTGTGAATAGGGGCGAAAGTCCTGAAAGAGGAGTTAGTATCAGGGTTTCAGAAGTCCTGGTGACAAGAAATCGGGATGCTCCATGGTGGAAGTCCTGAAGTAGATTGGGACCGTCTGATTAAGGGAGGCCACGTGTCGCAAGATTTCCCACTTCGGGAAATCGAAAATCAAGAGTTCGGGGGTCCCATTGACTAGAAGTTGGGCTCTCGTATTGATAAGTCCCGAAGAGGTCTGAGTTTAGGATCTCACATCTTGGGGTTTCGTAAGAAGAGAGTGCAAGGGATGGGTGCTTCAACTCATGAATTCGCGAAGTGAGAAGATGCGAGGAGGAAAATATGAACCATTGGATCCAAGAATGGGAGGACCGTTGGATCAGAACTCCATGGAGATATCGTATATCGGGAGTTCGAGGCTCCAGGGGTTGGAAGGACCCACTTTCAACCATAGAAGCTATGAAGTGATGAAGAGCCAAGGCTCATGAGAACACATGGCACATCCATTAGGTGGGGCCCACATAATTGACAAGTGGACACACTTCGCCTGGGAAGGAGTCAATACTCTATTGACTACTCTCCTATCGGAGATTCGTGAGTTAGGAGCATGAAGGCTTGACGCCCCAACTTGCGAGGTTGTGAGTTGCGAGAGGTGCGAAAAGGAAGACAAACCATCACTAACCTTCGCCTCTCGGAGATTCGCTAGATAGGAGCACGAAGGCTCGACGCCCCAACTCACGAGGTTGCGAGTTGTGAGAGGTGCAAAAAGAAAGTCAAACCATTGCTGACCTTCGCCTCTCAAAGATTCATGAGATAGGAGCACGAAGGCTCGATGCCCCAACTCACGAGGTTGCGAGTTGCAAGAAGTGCGAAAAGGAAGTCAATCTATCGCTGACTTTTGTGTCTCAGGATTTCGGAGAAAAGGAGCACGAAAGCTTGACACCCCAACTCATGAGGTTGCAAGTTGCAAGAAGTGTGAAAAGGAATTCAAGCTATCGCTGACTTTCATGTCTCGGGATTTTGGAAAAGAAGAGAACAAGAGCTCAACGCTTCAACCTGCGAGGTTGTGAGTAGTGAAAAGTGTCAAAGGAAGGTCAACTATTGCCTTTTGGGGTTTACAGAGTCGAAAGACTCGACACTCTGGTAGTGTTGAGTCAAATGAGTGCGGATAAGGGATGGTAGGGTCTATATCAGGTCCCGTAGGGACTCAGGGAATTCTATTCCTTGGAGAAAATAAGAAAAAGGGTAAAATATTTTAATTTCCATAGCGGGTATGTTACAACACGACTCTCTCCAACGTTTCTTTGTCTACTCCAAGCTCCACTGGAGATGTTGATTCCGGCTCCAAGAAAGTATTTGTACCTCTTTTTGGAGTATCAAATACATGGGAAGCCAACAAGAAAGAGTCCCAGGCATGCTGGGGCTGGGACATGGCACTCCAGCTGGGACATGGCACTCCAGCTACCTCATAGACCTTGTCCCAAGTTTTAAGGAGATCCCATAATTGCAAAAGCATAAGGGCTCAAGGTGTTTACAGATGATGAAGAAATATTGCATGGGACTTCTCCAGGACTGACTCGACAGACCAAAAATTCAGAGAATGGGAGCTCGACATATGCGTAGAATTTCTCACAGAGCTCCCAAAATTTATAGAGGAACAAAGGAGCAAATCAGGGCATGCCAATATAATACCCGCGCCTTGCGATATGATGTTTTGAAGACTTGACATGCCACAACTGCTCGATGGATGCGATCTAGAACATGTAAATGTCGCCGATTGAGGTTACAGGAAACATGCGGTACGATCCTTTTGATCTTCATTATTGGTGAATGATGTTTAACAGGCTTTGTTGTACGGATCCTGGAAGAATTTAACGAATTCCTTTTACGGGATCCGACCTTTTGGGAGTATACATGGTTTTACTCATCTCTGAAGCCTCCTCTTAGCCCCAAAGGTGAAGCAATTTCTATGACAATTTACATGATCATGTTTACCGTACTTGATTTTCCACCCTGTGGCAGGTCGACTTAATTCATTTAAACCAAAGAGGAGCAACAACTTTGGTCAAGACATCACAGGTCATTCAAAGGAGTGTATGGGATCACGTAAGTATTAAAAATGACTGGGACTAGCAAGCTCAATAGGTACATCTTAATATTTTTTTTTTCATGTCTTACCATAGGTTGCTTAGTCGCTAAACTACCTCTACTTTTATTGCATGAGGAATCCTTTTGACTACCGAACAAATCCTACCATGTGACCTCACTGAAGAAATTGAAAGAAATGTCGAAGATGAATCGTCGGAGCAAGGAAATGCATTGGGTCTCCTGAGCCTGACGTCCCCGACGAACTTATCAACCTGAGCGATGTATTCCTGACACATGCCAACAAAGATTCACCATGGACTAGAGAATTCACAAGGATAACCGATACAAGACCAGCGCTAGTGCAACAATTCATGGAACACCTGATCAGAGCTCAGGTCATACTACAACAATTGAAATCCAGTTTGGTAAAGTATCGAGCGCATGCAGAAAATATCAGAGGAGTATATGTTTCCCTTGTGGAACATCACAGGCTTCCATGGGCCCAAACATGTGAAGATTTGTTTATGAGATGGTTTGAATATGAAAGAAGTCATCGTTTTGGAGAAACATCTCGGGTTGACTGTTAAAGAAACTATTGGATGATCTCGCCACGTGGAAATTTTTGTTTGGTTCAAACTGTATTTAGTCGTTAATTACAATTAAAATTTATATTATAAATTACAATATCGACCAATAAACAAGGGGTCGATGGTTGTTGTAAGAACTTTTTCTTTTGATTGTTGATAATTATTTTGAGACTGTTGTGAATTGAGAAGTCGTTCGGGACCAAAGACAAGCTATTTTCATTAGATTTATGTGATTGGAGTTGGAGAAGAATTACTTTCTTTCCTATTCCATGAATGATGCAGTAAATGAGTAAGAGCAATTAATTATGTTGTCAAGTTATTTGGTGCAATGTATTGATGTTCTTGCTTTAAATATGAAAATAAATTGTTGTGTGGCTATGTGATGAATGTTATGGTAGATGAATGATTTTGCTTACCGTGATCTTGATTACATATGTGTTTTTATTTATGTTAAGTAGTTTTTCTCAGACAGTAGTTGGATGCTCTTTCGGTTAATGTATTAGTACTAGGCCCTTTGGCATAGAATCGTTGTCTGCAAGTTTGAGCAATGGGTTATCCCAAGCTTGACCTCTTCCCGCTAGTTAAAACTCCTATCCTGTCATTTGTCAATTTGGTTTATTCTGGCTTGCATCTCTCATACCAACCTTACTCAAGAGAAATATGAAAAAAAGAATTGTCTTAACTGAAGGAAGAGCCTTCACCAGAAAACAAAAAGCCCACTGATTTTGGCCAGATCACAAGATCTGGAGAATCATTCCACTCCAAACGCTACAGAGTCTAATTGGGCCTTAGTGGTGGGTTTGGTTCCTGCTATTGAGTCATGGGATTTAAGCCCCATCAAAAAAATTGGCACTAGTAGGAGGGCCTGAGAATGAATGGCTGAAAATATGAGTTACATAACATATCGAACAACCCATAGATTCGTAGTGGCCCACATGCATGGCTAGTCATCCAATAGACAACCCACCTTTACTGAGTACTCTTGAAGAGGATAATTCAACCCATTCCGAGGAAGGACCTCTTCACCCTGAAATACCTTACGCCCTCCCTCACGGGGAGGTGAATCAATTCAAGAGAATTACTAGAGCCTACACCCGAAAAATCGGCATGTTTCCCTACACTCCTATCCTCCCTCGAAGAAAACAACAAAGAAGACTGGTAGTTAACACTCCTGATGAAGTTTTCGTACACTCCGTTGAAGACTTAATAGATTTCACGATTACCAAAATCCAAGAACCTCTTGAGCTAATACTCGAGACGCCAGTCGATGACGTCTCTGAACATAATGACTTTTCGGAAGAAGAAGAGTTTGATTCCAACTTATAAAATATGGAAGGGAACAACAGTCATGAAGAGGAAAGAGAAGTTACACTTCAAGACAACCAACCTTGGTTGGTCGAGGATGTCGTGGCCATCCCTGGATGAGTACACAATCTTCCCCGACACTTGAAAAAGATGCTCCCCAAGTATGATCCTGAGATTTCAAGTTTTCCCGAAGATCGTATCAAGAAATTCATACTTGTGATTAGGCTTATGAACGTGAAACACAGAGATGTAGTATGCAAACTTTCCCCCTACACTTTTGAAAATTCGACTTCAACATGGTATTTTAATTTTCCAGTAGGATCTATAACCAGCTGGACTAAGTTCCAAAAGGAATTTCTAGACAAATTTATCGAAGTAACTACCATGGGATCCCTGATGGCCGAACTATTCACCGCCACCATGACCCAAAAATAAAGGTTCAAATATTTCAATCAAAGATTCACGAACATCCTAAACAAATTTCATCCTGCGGTGAAACCAAACTCAAGAGCTGCAAATCGAGGTTTATGCCAACGTGCTCCCAACTTCTATTTCCATGTTCATTAAAAGAGCCGCCAAGAAAACCCTTGCAGAAAATTTTGAAGAGGCTAAGACGATAGAATTCTAGATGAAAGGATGTAAATAAGGCCAGGTCTCTCTAGTGAGAAAAGAAATCGATCCCCCTCCTAGGAGAGGATTCCTTCTAACTAGACCATCGGGGAAACCAGCCGAACAAACTCCCGACAAGGGTAATGGAGATATAGAATATCTACAATGCATGGTGAAGAAACTATCTAATGAGATTATAGACATGAAAAGAAGCGCAGGGGAGGAAAACCAAGGCCAAAAACCCTATAATCCTTTCTTTAAAAGAAACCATCCTTTCAAGGCAATTTAACCTCCCCCAGCCAACTTAAACATTGATCTAGGGAATGTTGTGTTTGATTCTTTCTGCACTTACCACCAAGAGAACCACTCGGAAAGAGAATTCCCTCAATGGGTCCATGCCATGAATTTAATGGCCAATCATTTTCTGGATGAAGTATCCCTGATCGAACAATCAATAAGTTCGGCCATGAATAGTGACAATCACGAATAATTTGACCCACCACGAGACACAGCCATGCTAATATGGGACCCTTGCATGATCACATTTTTGGATGATTTGTATGAGTCTCAAGAACAACCCACATAAGTATCAGTAGTATAGACACGTAGTAAGGGTCAATCCATCCCGAAAGATGCTGATGCCACCTGGGCCTCGCAAAGTAAGTTAATTCTTGATCGCCCGAAAATGCCTTTTTCCCCTAGTAAAAAACCTCTAAGCATCCATACCTAGGAGTCTCCTAAACTAGAGTACAATGTAGTCAAATATTTGAAGAAGCTGAAAGCTAATATATCAGTTATGGACGTATGTAAAATTCCTTAGCAGAAAGACTTCCTATTACAAGCTCTGGATTTGGTAGGGAACATGACCAACGATGATAGTTAGAACAAGAATATCCCCCCAAAATATCTGGCGAGCAAACCAACTGTAAACACCTACTCGAGAGGTAGGAAAGAAAGGCCTTTCATACCACCCTTTCTATTGACATTTGAATTTTTCAACGGGAATCTTCACAATTATCTAGTCGATTCTGGGGCATCCTCTAATGTCATGCCCTTGGCCGTGTGTAATAAACTAGGTGTTGTCCCTTTTAAAAGTGATAAACATTTCATACAACTAGATAGAACCCAGGTCAAGGTCATGGGATAACTCAAAGATGTGATGATTATGATTGCGACACATCCTAATTTCATGCAGGTGATTGACATGATCGTGGTGGATATCCCTAAGGCATATGAACTATTTTTGAGCCAATATTGGTCTGAAAAGTTGAACAGATATTTTAGTACCAACTAGGCACACCTTTGGCCTCCATTGAAGGGATACAAGAACATGATCATAATCAATAGGGAAATATATCTGAAAAATATGATCATTGATCTGGAAACCCTGAATGCACCAGCCTCTACCGAATTTCCCATATTGGGAAACTACTCTTGTGATTCGCACTTTGGAAAATTTTCTCCTCTCCTGTCCAATGTTTTGCTTACTCAAAACTCCAAAATGATCTTTCAAGAAGAATCCCTGATGCCGATAGAATATTCTCTCTTTTTTCAAAACCCCGCATTAGGACTTCTAGAAGAAAAGATGGAAGAAAGAAACACTGGTGATGGGAGAGAAAATAGAAATCATCGTTCACAAATTTGGACCCTTTATTTTGATGGATCCAAATCACAAGAAGGTTTAGGAGCAGGGTACATCCTCATTGATCAAAAAGGTAAATGCCATTTCTTGTCTTGTATACTAGAATTTGAGTGTACCAACAACACTACCAAGTATGAAGCTCTAGTACAAGGGTTAAAGAAAGCCATAGATCTGAATGTCAAGGAATTAAAGGTTTTCAGAGACTCTGAAATCATCTTTAGACAAGTGAGAAATACTATACACTACAATTCCCCTCATCTTAAGAACTACCAGCAGGAGGTGCATAGGCTAATAGAATGGTTTGAGGCTTTCAATATCACTGCAATCCTTAGAGAAAAGAATATCCTTGCCGACTCCCTAGCCATAACTGCTTCTAGATTGTCGCCTTTAGAAGATTATGAAGCCTCCTGATTCACTATAGAACTGCTCTACAAGACATCAATACCTAATAACATTTCTAATTGGAAAGTCTTTGAGGGGTATGAATAGATCGTAAACTTCTTGACCAATCAAGACAATTTCAAAGACCTTGCTATTGATGATGCAAAGTTCTAAGAGAAACTGACAAAAACCGATCCTCGGGTGGGTCAACATATGGATAAATAATCGTATGATAGCATTTGAGTAGAAGGGTATTTACTCCCTTCTCACCCCTGGAGCTTCATCCTCTTCTGCCCCTTTTTTTAGAAGTCCAGTTGAAAATAATTTTTATCCCAAGGCTATCCTACTTAGAAGTTGGTGTAAATTTTGCGAGGAACACCATGAAGAAACCACGTGTGAGGTAAGGAAGAGTTATAGAGACAAGATCTTTGGTGAAATAACATAAGCCACTATCGTTGTCCTAGATTTTTCCGAGCCAAAAGATGTCATGGTTATCAATACCAGAAAAAAATCCTATGCCACAAACGACAAGTTTGACCCTCCTCGTAGTTGTTCTAGACCGATCTCGTCCTCAACCACTGTTGCCCCCTAGGTTCCTAAAATTCCTGAGAGTCAAAGAATCAGTCCTCCCCCCCCCCCCTCTTCCAAATAAAACATCTTGAATCAATTGGATAACATCAAATCAGATGCAACCCTCCTAGACATGGTTTTCGTCCCTGAACAACAGATGCATCTGAAACAATTCATGGAAGGAAAGGCTTCCATTGTAGCCAATATTTCTGAAGAGGTAAGAGAAGAGGATTCTTCTGTAAATAAAGTAGGTGTACATAACTTTAGATACCCTATAAAAAATACCCCTTTTTATATTTCTGTAAAGATCATGGATAAAATCGCCCATTGTTGCCTCATTGATGGTGGTTCAGGCCCAAGTGTTATGTCGAATATTATTATGGAAGATATAGGCTTATCTTGTACAAACGAAAATGACCGAAGCATGCTTTCCTATAATAGTCTACAACAAACAACCATAGGCGAAATTAAGGATGTAACCTTGGTTTTATGCGTTCATCCTGAGATAAGGACAACCCTCATCATTAAGGTGATTGATATTCCTATAAGCAATTATTCAATTATATTGGGAAGAGATTGACAATCCCTAATAGGTGTATACCTCTCACTCGATGGGACGCATGTATCTATTCCTCGGAATGGTAAGAATATCATAGTCCTTAGAGAAGGAAGGATTTCACCCTATATCGAGAATGTTCCACAATCTAGCATAAACTATATCGAAGAAGACCTAGGAGTGTATTCCATATTCGCTGAAGAGGATAATATTCCTCTGGAGAGAATTGATTTAGAGGATGAATTGTGGCATATGCACTTCGATGGTGCACACTCAAATGAGGGTAACAGGGATTGTATTATCTTGGTTTCCCCTATAGGAAAGATTCATAATCTATCATACAGGTTGGAGTTCACTTTCTCAAACAATGTTGCTAAATTCAAAGATTTGTTGTTAGGCATTGAGAACGCCCTTAATATTGGTTGTGGTCACCTTTCATTTTTCGTAAATTTTGAGCTTGTTGTGAACTTGATACGTAAGACATTATTTCCTAGCAAAAAATTGATTGAATAATATTCCCAAACTGTTTGGGAGCTTGTCTCGAATCTCCTATCTTTTAACATCACTCATGTCAGGAAGGAGTTGAATTCAATAGCTAATCGATTAACTGCTTTCACAGCCTCTCCTACTCAGCATTTTTTGCCTCACTAGCCTGATTGTGCCTTCCAATATCTACATCATCCATACATTTATGAGAATGAATAATTATGGAAGGCCTTCCCTAACAATGAAAGAAATCGTGTTGTCATTCAAAATGAACCTCTCAAGCCTAAGGAGATTATATCTATAGAAAACAATAAAATTCCTAAAGGCTTGAATCCTCTCGAGGGTTCATTTTCCTGGAGTGTTGTAGGCAACAAATAAAAATAGGAAGAAGAAGCACTACAACTAAAGGTGGTTGAAGCCATCTCCATGAAATTTATGACACCTAGATCTTCAACGAACATTAAAATATATATCCAGGGTTCTAATAAACAAGATATGAGGTCTGTTGAGTTACTTGGTGGATTTCAAAAGGTTTTTCCTTGGTTTAATGTGGATCTTTGTGGTTTTGATCCAGGTCTTGTTCAACATATCACAAAACTAGCTAGGAAAAAACAAAGACTTGTTAACTTTGCACTGGAAGCAACCTTTCGTAGGGAGTCTAGGAATTTCTCAAGGACGGAATTTTTTTTTTGTCCACCCTAAATGGGTTTCCAAATGGGAACCTACTTCGAAGACCATTGACGACATTATAACTTGCATTAGTCTTCAAAATTTCAGACAAGAAATTATGAGAAATCCTTTTCCCCCTCTCAGCATGAAAAATTTTCTGCAACAGGTTGTGGAGTTACACTTGGAGCCCTTACTTGGCAGTTTGTTTGGTTACGATAAAATCAGGGTAGAAAGGGAAATTATTCACAAACCCATTTTTATTACAAATTGCAATACTATGTATTACAATTGCTTTCCTTCTGGTTTATTTGATACAAGCATCGCCTTAAAAGGGCCTAGACACACAACTTTTGATGAATCGGTCAATCTCCATGCTTATCTTGATGATTTAGTCATATTCTTCAAAAGGCTGATCGTTACGTCATAATTGCGAGTGTTGGGTCATTTCCATATTACTTTTGTCTTGGAAACTAACTCAAAATTTTTAAAGGAATTACAGAGACAATGGTTTTCTCACAGCACTAATAGTCCTCGCTTGAAGTATTATGAAGGACAAACATGAAAAGTTTTTTTGTGCTAATTGGATCTTTCTGTATTCTAGTAGCTTAGCTTTGTTTTCAAATTTTTGGGCTTCCTTCTTCTACCTTACGATGCTTTGATTTATGCTTTCTAAGTTGAGTTTTCTTGCTACGTTTTATTTCTATCTTTTACTGCTGCTGTTTTGATTTCAGCATTATTATTTCTATTGCGATTTTGTCTTTATCATCTTTTGGTATTTGGCCAGGTTATATTGTTGGATCAGTTCTGCCACAGTGAAACTTCTGCAAATCATTGTTAGTCAATAAAAGTCAAGCTTGCACAGCTGCTATGATATCTCCATTGAAGTGACCTTGAATTTGTTACATATTTCCGCTGCTATCTTGCGAGGAATTAGTTGTTTCCCGCTTCTTCTTGCCTTTTATTCATTCATCGAGATCTTAAGAGAAAATATATAAGTCTTCCTCTTTCAAGATTAAGAGAATATTACAGTCAAATGATTATGCATACAGTGGTAAAACCCCTCATACTTAACACTTTTCATGAGTATTCTTAAATTCCCGATCATCTTCCCATTAAATACGCTCACTTCCTCCTGTTGCATAATCATTCAAGTCATGTATTCTTGAGATTACTATTCTTAATCTATGAAACCATGAGTTTTGAGTTCCAATATATTGAAAACAAATTTCCTTATGGAGTTGCTAGTTTGTTGACGATTGAAAACATCAACGTAATTTTTCCCGCAAAGTGTTGCTAAAGCCTATTATTTTATAAGACTAAATAATGCTAGTAGTGTTGGTTGTGGAGCCTGATTATCTTCCTAATTTATAGGTCTTTTACTTTTAGCTGTGTTTATACCCCATGAAGTATTTACACCCCAGAAGTATGTACACTCTTCCATGCGGGGGAGTTCAGAGGGGGGGTACCCCCTCTGCAGGGTCCGGGGGGCCTATCCCCCCGGCTGGGGGGTCTGGGGGCAAGTGGGCCCCCAGCGGGGGTTCGGGGGTGAAGCCCCTGAAGCAAAAATTGCCTTGTAAAACTATATTGTAATTTCATTATAAATCTGGACTGTTCATTATAAGGTTGCAGATCTAACAGTAGAGATTATGTTAGGGTTTTTTTCCCTAGAAGGAAACCCTCTTTTATGAGGGAAATGTATTGCGGCTATGGATGATGGTGAATATTGTATTCCGAGAGAGGAGATTGTGAGAGNCCTTTATTATTATCCAGCAAATGAAGGGATACAACCTACAGCAAAACCCATTGTAACTTCCTCTTCTTTTGCTGGATAATAATAAAGGAAGGACCTGGCAATTTCTATGGTGGACGTAGCCCACACTGGGTGAACCACATAAATCTGTGTCTCTCTTGTATTGTGTGTCTTCTGTGTTTTGTTTCTGCATTTGTTTTATTTTATTGCTCCACGGTCCTGTTTTTCTAACATCTGGTATCAGAGCATAAGGTAACTCGCAGGAAAAGAGGGTTCCTGGTTCGAGTGGGAGCAATGTCGAAAGATGGAAAGTTTAGGGTCAAGAAATTTAATGGCCAAAACTACCAGTTATGGAAGATGCAAATGGAGGACTATTTATATCAGAAGGATCTATTCCTACCATTGAGCGGAGTAGCAAAGAATCCGACGGCCA
>JASDQU010264583.1:0-15411 GCA_032191745.1 Picea mariana
AACAAAACTCATAAGCCTACAGCTTATTCAAAACTTGGCTCACCAGCCTATAGAACATATTTACAATTCTTTGCATATTACATGATCTGCAACGGGGCTCGGCCTTGGGGACACTACACTCCTCCTCTCCTTTTGTCCTCCAACTACTTTGCGTTAATTCTCATTAGGCTTGAGGAAAGGCTAAAGGGTTGGGACAACTGGATTCGGAAAATGGGAAGAGTTTCTTCGCTACAATTTTTCCTCCTCCAAATGGTACCCCTACCCCTTCTTTTATAGGATAGAAGGAGCTAGGGTTTTGGATGAACTCTCAGCCATGCATGGTCGGGAGTTTCAGTTAACTGACCCATAGATTTTTGTCCCATCAACAACTTTCCTATTTTTGTGTTTTGTTAGTAAACACGGGGCCTGCTAGCATTCACCCGCGTGCAGTAGTGTGTTAGGGTGCATGTACCTTGACCCAAGAGGATTTTCAAAGAGGTTTTTCAGCAGATGTTTTGGCAATGAAGGGATATGAGTTGGCCTGATTCCAGGTAAGCATGTGTGGTGCAATTTAGGGTTATAACACCAGTGAAAAGACTTATGCCGCTTATTCACTGTATCCATCATCGCTGCACTGATTCCACTGAAATTCCTAATGAACTTCTGGTAAAAACTAGCTAAACCATGAAAACTCCTCAACTCGAAAACATTTCTCAGTGATGGCCAATTCTTAATCACTTCTACCTTATCCGGGTCCATTCTCAACTCATTTTCCAAAATAAAGAACCCCAGATAAATGAGTTTTGTCTTCATAAATGAGGACTTTTTCATATTTATCAACAGCGTCTCCTGCTATAGCTTTTTCATCACTATAGCCAAATGCTTCAAGTGTTCTGCCACTGATTTACTGTAAATCAATATATCATCCAAATACACAATGAAGAATATCCCGATGAATTCTCTCAGGACTTCATTCATCAACCTCATGAAGGTACTCGGCGCATTCGTCAAGCCAAATGGCATGACTAGCCATTCATACAAACCTTCATTTGTCTTGAATGCTGTTTTTCATTCATCGCCTTCCCTCATGCGAATCTGGTGATATCCGCTCTTCAAATCAATCTTTGAAAAATACTCTGCCCCGCTCAGGCAATCCATCATATCATCCACCCTCGGCAATGGAAATCTGTACCTGATGGTTATTTTGTTGATGGCTCTTGATTCGGTACACATCCTCTAGCCTCCATATTTCTTTGGACCGAGTACCGTTGGAATGGCACATGGACTCAAGATTTCTCTGACCAATCCCTTGTCCAATAACTCCCGGACCTGCTTCTTAACTTCTTCATTTTCTTGCGGCGTCAACCTGTACGTGGCTTTATTCGGCAAACTAGCTCCTGGTATGAGATCAATATGATGACTCACACTCCTCATCGGTGGCAATGAATGAGGTAATTCGTCCACTATGATATCAATGAACTCTTCCAGCAGTTCCTGAATCCCCTCTGGTAGATCGTCCACTCTTATGTTGGTTAGAACAATCCTCGGCTTTCTGACCACAAAGAATTGTGGATCTTCCTTCTTCTTAAGCTCTGTAAGAAGCTCCTTCCCACTCATGAGAAGTATTGTGTTGCTTACTTCCGACTTCACCTCCTTATCCTTTATCAGAAGCAACATATGGGTTCTCCCATTCTTCTCCAGAGTATATGTGTTCATTCTCCCATCATGAATCACATTTCTGTCATATTGCCATGGTCTACCCAGCAATAGATGACAAACATCCATGGGAATAACATCACATAAGATCTTATCATTATATCCACCTATTTTGAATTAAACCAAGCATTGTTTAGTAACAATTACCTGGTGTCCTTTTTGTAGCCATGAAACTCTCTATGGGCTTGGATCATCAGTCGTCTCCATCTCCAACTTCTCCACCATCTCAGTTGATACGAGGTTATCTGTGCTACCACTGTCTACAATAACCTTGCATACCCTATCCTTGGTCTTGCAAGCTATTTTGAATAGTTTGGTTCTTTGAACTGAACTTTCCACCTCTTTCTTGGGTGTCAAAAGGAATTTTCGCATCATGAGCGATCTTCCGCCTTCTGCGTCTTCGGCCTCAACATCCCACCTCTGCACTTTGGTGATGTGAGCTTCTTCGATGTCCTTCTTTTTCTCTGGACACTCATAAGACTTGTGCCCATTCTTTCCAAATGTGAAGCATGTGATTACTCCACCTCTTCCTCTTCCTCTACCTCTGGTATGAGGAAAAATGTTGTTGTCATCATATCCTCCGCTCTGCTCTATATGTTGTCCTCTCTCTTCAACGTATGGCCCTCTCTGTGAGGTTCCACCTCTTTCAACTTTACCCTGAGGTTTCTTCCATTCCTCCTTGGGCTTCTGAGTTCTTTCCTGGGCAACTGACTTGCCTCTAGGCTGACTTCTTCCTCGCCCACGCTGACCTTGCTTATGTCTCAACTTCTCCTCGGCTTTTAGAGTCATCTGATAAGCATCCTCCACCGTCCTGATGGTAACCATGCTTAATTCATCCTGAATGTTGTATCTCAGACCATTCAGATATCTAGCAACCTTTTCATCATCGCTCTCCCGATGACCTGCTCTGATGTTCAGTCGATAGAATTCCTCAGTGTATTCTTTCACTGTCATCAGTTTCTGTCTCAGGTTTTGCATCCTCCTGAAAAGAGAAATTTGATAGTCTCTTGGGATGAACTTCGCTTTCATCTTCGCAATCATTTGATCCCAAATCTTGATCTTTTGCTTGCCTTTGCAGCGTCTGTCAGCTTGTAACTCATCCCACCACAATGTTGCATGTCCCTTCAAGCACGTGACAGCATGCCTCACTTTCTTATCCTCTTCGACATCTTTGTAGTTGAAATAAGTATCCAGAGCTCTAATCCAATCTAGTAGCTCCTCTGCATCCAGATTTCCCTCATAGACTGGAATGTCCATCTTTGCCTTTGCACCCATCCTGGTAATAGCTTTAATTAATCGTTCATTCGCTGCATCCTTGGCTGCAACTTTCTCGTCGCATTCAGCCTCAACTTCATCCTATGAATCGCTAAAATCCCCCGCACTAACTGTGCGTCTTTGAGCGGTCTCCATGTCTTCGAGTCTTGCTTGGAAATCTCTCATTTTCCTCTCCATTTCCAAATTGACTACCTGCGTACCTCTTCTCCGCACCTCCCTATCTTCTGGATCAGGTGACTGTCTTTCTCTCCTTGGTGGCATGGTGAATTTTCCTCCTTCTTTGCTTCAAAAAGCAAAGAGATATTCTCGCTCTGATACCACTTGATGGCGCAGCCGCACTCCTTGGAGCACATCCGCTCTCACAGGATCCTCTTTTTCTCAGCCCGAAGAACTCCAAGGTTCCTCTAATTCCCTATCGGGAATTTTCCTTACCCACAACAACTCTTCAAAATATTCCCCTTAGTGATCAAGAAATCGAACTTCGCGATTTCGCGAATCCTATGGTCATGTGTTTGTTACCTCATGATTCTGTGAACTCCGACATGAGTCAACGTTGACTTTGTCTTTTCCCATCAAGGTTTCTACTTTGTTGGGATTTTCCTTATCGGGATATCACTACTCGTGATATCGAGCACTATGATTTGCCGACTCCCGATATCCGATGCAACGAACCTTCGATGCACGCATGGGCTATCTCTTCAACTCCTTATCACCTCTATCGGGATTTCAGGGTTTGCGGGATCACGAATCCTGATATCAATGGACTCAGGACCTTCCTTTCCCCGATTCCCGATATGGGCGACACCTATCCTCCACTACCTCCGGTCGTGGCCCACACACCCTTCCGTCGGGATATCTCGTTCCAATTTGCAAGAGTTTCTTACCTTCGAAATCTCCGATGCCCCGAACTCCAACTCCTCGGGATCTCCTGACACATGTCCCCACTGATGGATGGTTCTGGGCTTATCAGGATATCGCGGATCGCGATTCCTGATGTTGTGATTTCTTCACTTTCAGAATTCCTGATGACTTCAATATTCCGATGACTTCTCTGGGACTTCTCCTCTGCTCACTAGGGCTTAACCCCATTGCAACTCCTGCTAAATCTGATGGTTGACGGGAAATCAACTGCTGATCCAATGGCTTGCGGTGATTCACAAAATATCCTCAGAGGATTTCGACCGTCTATCCTCCCTTATGCAATCCATGAAATGGAGAAGGGTCTCTCCACGAGACTTACTCGCCTACCTGTGACGCTTCCCTCGGACTTCCAATAACAGCTTCCCTATGCTATTCCTTCAGTAAATTTGAAGGCCTACTCCTCATGAACTTTCCTCAGTTACTCAGTCTCTTAGAAGGAGAGAGCTCGTTGCACACACTCCTTACGGCAACCCCGCAAACACTTCAAGTGTTCAACTTCCCCTGACTCTGTGTACACCTGCAGCAGTAGTCTTTTGATGCTTCTCTTAGAATCACAACTCTGAGGCTTAGATTGGCCTGTGCACTCCTTGCACGGCTCCTGTAACCCAATTCACTCCTGGGTGAACGAGAATCAAAGTTATCCCTACCTGAACCCTTCTGTCAACGCACTCCTTACCGACAATTCGAATGCACTCCTTGCAAGAATCCTCTGGCTTAGTTAGAGAAACAATTGAAACTCATTCACTCTTCTCCTTAGACTTCGATTCGACCATGAAATCACATACACATCATATAAAAGAAAATGTATAATTGGAAGCAGACATCTATTGAGAATAACATCAATACACAAAGAAACAACACAAAACCATGGATTTGAATCAAAGTTTTCTTCTATTAATTCAAATGTCTATACATGAGTGTTCTTCATATAGTTCTCTGCATGCTCTTCTGCTTCTGAATAACGCTCAGGCTTATGTTACAATGATACAATGAGGGTGTCTATATCTGTTTTCCCTCTTAGACTCTAAAACTATCAAATCTAAATTAAATTCCTATCTACCAGCATTAACTATATTAAATGTCGACTATCTACCTAAGGACGAGAGTTATCTGTTGAAGGTCCATTTACAATATATAAAGACACCTCCTCTTAAATGACTCATTTAAGATCGCGCAACAATTCTAAAGCATTTTCAAAAACTTTGTGCTGGCTTATCCAGCTATTCTCCGCTTCCGTGCTGGCTCGCTTGATGTGTTGGCGATGCTCCTGCATCATTATTCATGGATGGCCCTAGGCATGTGCCACCTGAAGACACTTGTAGACCCTCGGGTGAATAAACCACCCAAGCAGTGGAAGTCAAGTTCCATGTATGACGACTGGCTCCACCTGCAAATCCTAGGTAGACCGAAGACTCTGTTGACATCTGCGAACAAAGGGAAAACTCGATAAGCAAGCTAATGACAAAAGAAAAGGATGAAAGAGATGTATATACACTAAATTTACACTAGTATACAAATATTTATGCCCAATCCTAGGGCTCAAGCATAGTACCTTTTCAGGTAGAGCCCATTTTTGGGCTCAACCAACTTATTTCCCTCATAATCTTCTAATTCATAGGCTCATTTTTCTAGGACACGTCGCACAAGGTAAGGACTATGCCACATGGGTTGAAACTTGTCTGCCCCTAGTGGTTCTTTGGCTTGATCATAAAAGACGACCAATTCACCCTCGATATACAACCAAGGACAAACAGACTTGTCATACTAAACCTTGACACGTTTCTTGTTTGCCTTGATAGCTATAAAAGTGTCTCGATGCTGCTCGTCAAGACTCTCTAGGTGCACAAGGCATCGCTCTAAATATGAAGTTTCAAGTAGGAGTTCGACTTCCATCTTGAGAGAAGGGATTTCACATTCAACAGGAAGGATCAAATCCACATCGTGCACTAATTGAAAAGGGGAAAAACTGATGGCATTCTTAACTGAGGTTCGATATGCCCAAAGCGTGGGATATAGCATGATGTGCCAATTGGAATTACTTCGACTGACAATTTTTTGCAAAATGGTCTTGAAAGACTTGTTGACGGCCTCTACTTGCCCATTTTCCTGAGGGCAATAAGGGGATGAATGACCATGTCTAAAACCTAGCTTAGATGCTAGTTCTACCATCATTTCATTTTGAAAGTGACTTCCATGATTAGTGACAATATCACTCATGATACCGAACCGAGCAATAATTTGGTTGAACATGAAGAAGGCTGCAGGCTTCCCATCGTATTTTACGGTAGGCATGGCCTCGACCCACTTAGTAAAGTATTCTATGGCCATGATAATGTGTTGATGCCCCCCAACCAAATTCATGTTGCAATTGACAAAATCTACTGCCCATTTCATGAAGGGACCGACGGTGATGACTGGGTGAAGAGGGGTTGGATGCGAGTGCATTTTTAGAGTGAACACCTGGCAGGGGTGACACTTCTTAACCGCTTCAATAAAATATTTAAATATAGTGGGCTAGAAATAACCGGCTCTCATGATTTTTTGGGCTATCGTAACCCTGGATAGGTGACCAACACAAGCCCCTTTGTTGCAATCGTTTAGGACTAACTTGGCTTCCTCGTGAGTTAAGAAATGATGCAAGATATTATCTACTCCTCGACGATACAAAGTGTTTCCGATGATGGTATACTTTTTGACTTGGTATCTAACACACCATCTATCATCTCGTGAGAGATGTTGAGTGAACTTCAAGGTTTGAAGATATAAAACAATGTCTCCATACTAGGGATCAAAAAACGAGACAAGGAAAATGTGTTCATCTGCAAACGAAGAAACATGGATAACATCCTTGTCTAATCATGGAAAATTGAATATCAATTCTGCAAAAAATAGTGATTTGTTGGACTTGGCTGAAGCGAAGTCGAGATCAAATTCTTGTAAGATGAAAATCCATTTATTATATTTTCCCTCGATGATATGTCTAGTAAGGACATATTGAAACAGATTGACATCGACCACCACCGTGGTCTTGCAAAGTAATATATAGTGACATAAGCGTTGGACTGCGTGAATGACATCCAAAGCTAGATTTTTCAATGTGAGATTAATTAAGCTCAAGACTGAATAAATTTCGACTGAGATAGTAGATGACGTGCTCATGGAGCTCATCATCCTCCTGAACTAGAACCATACCAATCGTCTTTGTAGATGGGACAATATATAACATGTAATCTCTACTATAATCATGAGATTTCAGTAGAGGAGCCGATACCAAGGCTTTCTTCAAAGCATCGAAAGACTCCTAGGCTCACTCATCCCAGATAAAGGGGGTGTCTTTCTTCAAGAGGTGCATGAAACCCTTAGTAATATTTTCATAATTCACTATGAACCAAAGTAGAAAGTTAGCTTTTCCTTGTAAACCTTGAAGCTGTCTAATTGTGCGCGAGGGAGACAACTGAAGTATTGTCTCAACCTTAATAGAATCTACCATGATCCCAGTCTCAGAAACTAAAAATCCTAAGAGACGACCAAACTTAATGCAAAATATGCATTTATGAGGGTTTAGCTCGATTCTATAGTAACAACATCTTTCAAAAACTAGCCGAAGGTGTATAACATGATCGACTCTCTTGCGAGAGTGAGTAGCAAGATCATTCGACTAGGCTTCCACTATGTGCTTGAGATCATGAAAAGCGAAATTCATGGCACATTGGAAGGTTGCTCCGGCATTTTTAAGGCCGAAAGGCATTTTTCTGTATGCAAAAGTACCCCAAGGACATATAAATTCCGTCTTGTATTGGTCCTTAGGTTTGATCTAGATTTGGTTATAGCCTGAAAATATGTCAATAAAAGAAAATATTTCACTTCTCGCGCACTCATCGAGAATCTGATCAATGGAAGGCATGGGGAAGTTATCTTTAGGACAAGCCTTGTTCAGGTCACGAAATTCCATACACACACGGATGGTTCCTTGCTTTTTATTTATAGATATAAGATTGGATACCCATTTGGTCAAGGGAACCGAGTAAATGAAGCCGACGTTAAGCAACTTCTCCACCTCTTTCTTAATGGAAGGGGCCTTCCTAGGATTCATAGCTCTAAGACATTGTCGAACAAGTTTAGCATCCGGGTAAGTTCTAATCTAATGTTCGACAATCCGAGGGTCGATCCCTGGCATCTCTTCGTATGACCAAGCAAATACATCTCAAAATTATTTGAAGGGATCGGTGTAGATCAAAATTTCTTCTGGTGAATAATCTGCACTTATATTTACTTTCTCAATGTTGCCATGGGTATGAGAGATATTGATCGAGACAGTAGGAGAAATAATCGCTATATTTCCCTCAGCATAAATTATGTGCGTATTAAGTGGAACTATTATGTGACCGACTATCTCACTCAGGGTAGACCGAAAATCATCTTGCTCGATTCTTTCAAGACTTTGGAGAAGATAGGATTGATGATGCATGTCATCCCATGGTCTCTCAAAAGCATTCATGTCTTTGAGGATGCCTTTGTTTGAAGGAAAAGTCTCATCTAGGAAATCATGCGAACAAGATAACGAGGTGGCCCATACAGGCCTAAGAACAAGATCCTCCTCATTTGTCTACAAGGTAACATGATCAAGATTGGCAAAAGAGTCAAGAACAACTTGATATGCAATCTTCACTACTGATAGTGGCATATCCATGCTAACATGCAACTATCCTTCACATGACAAAGTCAGATAAAGTAGGTTCCATGGATCACTAAAATAGGAAGTGCAGAAAGGAATGGACCTCCCTCTAGAAGTGGGCTTACTAGAAATGGTGTAAACATGGTGAATTGGTGCCGAGAAGTTGAAAGTACCCATGAGGGAAGAATACATTATGATGTCGATATTCTCAGTTGCCAGCTGAGAATTTTCGATCACAGGGATCAATGGTCCAATAGATGCATTAGAAATAGAGTACGCAAAGGATAACTAGTTGATAGTCACGATATCCCCTTGTTGAGGAAAGCAAAGTACATGGAAGATGAACGATACAACAACGACCATAGCATAGGTCCAATTGTGACCTAGTAACAGGTTATAATCGAGAGGTGCATCAACTACCTCTACCTCCACCTCTACCATATTCCCACCTAACTAGACCACAAAGGTGGGGAGAATACCATGAGGGTATAAGGAATGACCGTCAAATGTAGTCAACATGTTCAACGAATTGGAAAGGGTCAGAGAATAGAAAGATTTCCAACAGACCAGGGACATCACACAGGCGGCATCACCTTCATCAACGACTGCTCGTTTGATAGTATACTTGGAATAATCCACGTGGATTTGGAAATCCACATGGTAGGGTAGGCAAAGATTCACATCCGTTATGTCAAAATTCATAACTTTCAAGCCACTAGGTTCTAGATCTCCTAAGGTAGAGAGTAAGGAATTCCTCTGTGATGGACACGTTTGGAGTACCTCCAAAGCCGACATCGCACAAGGGGTTTGGCCCAGATCCTCAAAAATAGAGTAGTTTTGGGTAGCTCTAGCATTAGGGTTGTGGGTAGAGTGCTTAAGTACTCCTTTCAGAATATGAGGCGGTGGCTTTGGTTTCTCAATCTGTAAGTTCATCTCTGGAGGGGGAGGAAGAGCTTCTAGACTGGTACTAGCTTTTGAAGAGCTATAATCTCGAGAGTGAGTGGCTATATCAATTTTCACATCTACCATATTGATACAAACACGGTCGCCATCTTGCGATGGTGGGTTTTGACTTCCACCAGATGCATTTCTGACGTTCAAAGAGCTTGAGGCTAAGTGCTGGTTGTGTGGGAATGGATTCGTCGTCACAATAGGTGGTAGATTTAAAATCCTCACAACTTCCATGAGTTTCAGGCATAAATGTGTAAGGTGGTCATCGGTACAAAGTTTACAAGGAAATTTCACCTTATGTTTCTCTTTCTTGCCCTCTCCAACATTATGATTCTATTTCCCATTATTATCCTTGTCCTTAGGTTTATTATTATTCTTTCCACCCTTATGATTGTTTCAACCTTTCCTTTTATTCCCATCTAGTTGTTGGTCACCATTTTGGTTCTTCGACGATTGCACTGAATGTACATCCGCCGATTGGGTGGGTTTGGAGGATGCAGATGAAGCTGATCCTCCAACAGACTTTGTTTCCGATTATGTGAACTTTACATTGGCAGACCCTACAATGCCATCATCATGAGGTCCGAGATTCTGTCCAGTATCGTGATTTGGCTGCGATGTGTCTAGAAGAAGGTGATATAACATCCCAGAATGAGTGTATATCAAATCGAGTTGCTGGGATCTAAAGATAGCTTCTTCCTCATTGAATACCCCAAAATTAGAAACACTCTTCGAGATAGGAGCATGCAAAGACTTTAGGAACCATTCTAGAAGAAAGGTCATTGGTATAGGAGTATTAATCAACCACCTCCGTCTATGCCATTCCTGGATATGTTCCAAGATGTGAGTGTTGGTACCCTGGCGTAGAGTCGAAAAAAGTTCAAGGTCAACATCGTAACAAATGGGCAATTGAAAGTGGTTGAGAAAGGCTAGCAACAACTGATGGAATGACCCATATGTCCCCCTAGGTAGCTCAATATACCATTGCAATGAAACTCCAATGAGAGTGTGTTGAAACAATCATAATCTAATAGAATCATGGTTCAGACAATTCGATTAGCACCAAAGCTGAAAAGTAGTGACGTGATCACCAGGGTCCTCTCCATTCTTACCTTCAAACTTTAGAATTTCTGACGAAAGTTTGGTAGGGATAGGGGGCCATGTGGGATCATGAATCACTGGGTCATTCATTAACTTAGACAAGTCTCGTAGATTAAGTGTGGCCAGAAAAGGGAGACAAGGTTGTGACATATGGCCCCACCCTCCCGCGAAAGATTGTGCATTAGGAACTGCATTCCATCCAAGATTTTGGTAAGGACCAAAACCATGTCCGGAATTATAAGGACCTCCTCTGGGATGATTCATATAAGATGGGTTGGGCATCTTTCCAGCAGGAATGTTCTGATAAGGATTATGAAAATTGCCCCCAAGCAGATTAGATCCGAGCTGGGGGTTTTGAAAATTTCCCCCAATTGGATTGGATCTGGGTTGGGGGTTTCCCAAAGTGTAAGACTGACCTCCTCTAGGTGGGAACCCAGATGATTGAAGTGGATTCGTCATGCGAAAAGTATTGGTCGGAATCGACACCAAGGAGGTAGGGATGTAAGGCAAAACTTGTCTTCCAGCTGGGTTGTTCCATCCAACTTTAGAAGGATTAGACCTGGGGCTAAGAAAAGGGGCACTTCCTAAATTAGGATTCATTTGGGGGATATGAGAACCACCAAATAGAAAAGGTGTGTAAGGAAGTGCAGTGCCCCCAAGTCCAAGGCTAGCATTGGGGCCAACAACTGGGATGGCAGTTGAAAAATGCGACGTGAAGTTAGGAATACCATAAGAAAATGGACTAGAAGCCATAGGGATGGACTCAACATTGTAACCCGATGAGTGACCGAAACCCCCGAAAGGGTTTGAGGCAAGAGATAAGGCATTAACTAGAGGTTGAGCCATAGTACTAGTATAAGCCTCCGACACTACAACTGTAGTGGTTGCAAGCATCGAAGGGGTGCCATGAACTATAGTGGGTATGGGAGTAGAAGAAGTCCCAGTGTAATGAAGACTATACTCAGTACTCATCCTTGTGGAAACACAAGTCTGAAAGGTGGATGTGTGTGTACCACTTCTACAAACTTTATGCCTTTTAGAAGGCAAGAAACCGAAATCTGGTGGTAACTGTAGCAACCGAAGGGACCGGCGGGAAAGCTGGTCCGACTCCACAATGACTTATGACTCTATAAAATAAAAATAGATCTTAAGGAAAAATATTAGTAAAAGAGCATACCAAAAATTCAAATGACCAATACGCATGCAAATGGGCTAAAGTGGCTGAGTGGCCTCCCTCGCTAAAGAAGGTATGCCTCGTCCAAGAGGGACTTGAGACTCCCTGCTAAAGTTTGGAGGTAAAAAAATTAGTTATAGGGGCTCTCGTGGGATTAACAACCAGTCGGTCGGATACCCCTGGAGATGTAATCCTCCATAAAGGTTGTGTGTTGTCTGACCCCTATCTGACCTAGGGTACAAGCAGAATAACCCTTGCAAGTAACCTATAAGATACCTAAGTCAAGAAACTAATAAACCACTGTATAACCGATGCATAGGAGAGCAGTCGTAAGTCCAGATCAATGTATGGGAAGGGTAGAAAAGACCTAAACCTTGAAAGCACTGCCTCTCACAGAGGTATGGGTACTAGCAATATCCCCAAATACGAATAAATCCATAGAAATATCTCTGACGCTAGGCGAGTATACAGGGGTTATCCCTTCAACTAACATTGCGCGACCTCGTGATTAACTCTGGTGTGAGCAGAGCCTCCTGATATTACCAATTATACAATGGACTTCTCAACTCCCTGTCTCAGGCACATATGTTGATTTAATTTCCTTGGAGAAGTTTACTCACAAAATCCTATTCCAAGGCACTAAATCCTAGACTAGTTTGTGCACCCTAAAAATAAAATCGTGAGTAATCAATTTTAATTTAAAGCATAAATTTTATTCGTCGTGATTACTTAAAAAGGTATGGAAGCAAAACTCATGATGTTATGACTCTACAAAAGATAAATATGAATATAATGCAAACTCTACCTTTAACTTTTCAATGAATGATATGCTAATAAAAACAATGCAAGTTTCAATTTCAACTCTATAATTCAGAAGTAAAATCCAATATTACAGTAAATGTACTAAGCTAATGATAAAGGTTCAAAGAAAAAAATGTTAACCAATGCAAAATGCCTATTTTTTTGTATTTTCATATCAGAAAGAAAATGCATGGACTGAGAAGCAACCTAATATAAAAATTCTACTATGTATAAATGAAATAACTCAAGCAGAATACCAAGCAGCCAATAAAAAAACCCAGGGTTCAAGGACAAATCAAAAATGAAAAAACAATGAGAAAGACTATGCCCATAAATTCAACTCCCAATAGGCTTCCTGTTAACCCAGAGAAGCTCAACAGGCACTACAGAGACTTAAGAAGGCTCAACAAACATCAAAACTCACCCAACAGTCACTAAACCAAGCAAACAAGCAAGGAAAAGTGGTATACATGATTGTTCAGGAGAATAACACGTATATACGTAGCTTGCAGAGAGGTATAACGTGTGCGTACACAACTGTCAAGGAAAAAGGAGCGTACAATATTTAAAACAAGGCCAGGAAAGGGAAAAAAGGTTGAAAACTCAGACTCATAGTGAACAAAATATGTCAAGCAGTGATACGACAAGAAACACAAAGGAAAAAGTGAAATGCAAGAATAAAAAGTACTTCAACCCTTAGAAGTAAGATCTGTCCCCAGTGGAGTCACCATTTTTGTTACAAGGGAAAAACTCTCTATGGCCAAGGGTAAACCACAACAGATAGGTATGACTATAGAAATCAACTCAATTCCATTGTATGCTATATAAACTAATGTGTAAGATAAGAAAAAGGCCTATCTCAATCCAACGTTTGATGATGTTCCATCATTGAGAACTTCGGCCCAAAGATTTATACCTACAATAAGTTCTCAAGAAACACGCAAAGCAAGTATATAATGATAATGTAAAGGGGTTAGCACATCAGATTGCATAATCTGTTGATAAACATTACAAACATGCCCATGGATAATAATCATATATTTGCACGATACCAATAGGACAGGAAAGGAGTATTTCTATTAATAATTGATCAACATAAGTGTCAACATTATAGACTTTCGTGTCGGCATGGTTAGAAACCAAGGAACCAAGTTCCTTCCAACTATGCCTCCACCACTTCAATCCTCCACCAAAGGCAAGCTCAAAGGAGAGAGACAATTAGGTTCTCTCAACAATAGGGAAAGAGCTTGGGGGATGAACACTGTTTTCAGACTTGAGGGACAAAGGGATGCAGACTCAATATGAAGTAATTTCTCTAGAGTAACTTTGCTCTCAAATTTGAATTCCTTATCCTCTTTTCCATAGCTCGAAATTGTTCTCTTATAGCCTTCAAAATGCAACTGAAGGGTTGAGTCAAAACGTTTCCAATATATGGAAGGCCAAGGATCATAGATCTCTTGTCACGACATGGAAACTTGACTCCATTTTTATATTTTCTGGCACAAATCTTTATGTACACGGGTTGTAGTGGAGCAGCCTGCATATACGCTTTCTGTATAGATGATAGGGAGCGTATATGTGAAAAAATGTTTATTTTTAGCTTTGTATTTATCAAAAAAGGATGATAAGTCTGCATAGGGAAATGGAAAAAGGCCCTCTGTGCAAGATAGAAATGGTGAGACAAATATTGCTATAACATGTCCCCAAGGATAAGTTTGCTCAGTGCGTGCAAGAGAGGGATGTTACACCAATGTTTCCCAAACATCAACACTCCCTCTCAATGAGGGAGACATTCTACATTATGCCAATATTACCTCTGAAGATTACCTTTGAAGATTACCTGTGGGTATCTCTCAAATAACTTCAACATGTCACCATGACATCCATTACCTCACAATGCATATGTACTTCATTATGTGCACCCTTGTGACTTCACAACCAATGCATCCAAGTCCCGTGGTTAGTTCTCAAATAACTATAACATGTCCCCAGGACATCCACTACCTTGAAATGCATCTTTACCTCCTCACGTCCACCCTTGTGACTTCACAACATGCATCCAGGAATGGTGGGTATCTCTCTAATAGCTACAACATGTCATCATGATACTATCCACTTTCCCACATAAAACTTGGATATTTTATGCATGACATATAGTACACTGCAATAACATATGTACCTCGTCTCTTCAACATGCATCTAGGGTCGGTGGGTAGCTATCCAATGTCTACAACATGTCATCATGACATAAAATAGCCTGCGATAACATATGAATCCATCACTCCTTCTGAAGAGGGACTATGCTAAGATTATCCATGAAGTACTCAAAATTCATCCTTGACAATGAATTTGTTAGCACATCCACAACCTTCTTAGCAGTAGCCACATATTGGAGCCTTCTCCCTTTTGCACCATATTGGAGACTCATTTCTCCCTTCTGTACCAAGTTTCTGGCAACCAATTGTCACTTCCATGAGACACAGACTCCAAGTATGATACCACACGAGATCACATCCATTGAATGTTGAACATGTGAATCCATAAATCCTCGAATATACATAGTACAACATGACATCACCCCATTCAACCAAGGTCTGTGGCTAGCTCTCAATAGCTACAACATGTCCCCATGACATCCACTCCTTGCGATGCATCAATACCTTATCATGTGCACTCTTGTCCCAGTGCCAACCCTTTTTCATGCTGGATAATTTCCACTTGTCTCAGTGCCAAACCTTTTTCATGTTGGATGAGAAGACTTAGTGTGAGTCCTTTTTCATGCCAGATGAGTTCCACTTGTCTCAGTGCCAACCCTTTT
>JASDQU010264584.1:4772-14989 GCA_032191745.1 Picea mariana
GCAAGTTGAAGTGTCCTCAAGTAAATCAAAGTGAAGAGGTAATTAAATGCAGGGAATGTCCGACAAGATATAAAAACGCAGAGTTAAAAACTTTGCCAACATCAAAATTTGCAGGGCTAATTAATCATATCAAGGCGCAAGACAACAATCAGCCAAAGATGAACAACAAACGTGGATGGCTGACGGGAACATTATTCACTCATCATCCACACATAGAAAAGCATGGCGTTGAGATCCATAGGTCTATTAACGTTGAAGCGACGACCGTAGATCAGGCTCCTGTCCGACTGCTCAGGCGTGGACTGATGAGCTAGGGAAGAAGGAAAAAATAACCTGCAATCATCACAATGAATAAACCACAGGACAGTCAAGACATGCAGGGGTCGAAGGCCATGCGAAAATCAACATTGAGCTAACGGCTATGGGGAAAATTTCAGTCATCAACTAGAATACTAAGACAATCATTTTCCGTACCCAATAAACATGCAGAACTAAAGCATATATCATACTAAAAATATAGCATGCAGCAATAAAAGAAGCGTATCGTTTCCCAAACGCCCTCTCTAAGTTGATGTCCTGCACACTTCATATAGCTCCTACTTTATGACCGATGAGACTTCATTGGCACCTCCCTGCCAACACTAGGGGTACTCTTCTTCCCCCTTATCCCCTCGAGCTGCAAAGGGGACACACACACTATCTAGAGAATCAACTAGCTCCCAGCTCGCCTCGCAAGGCTGAGCTACCACTCCTCACCGAGCTGGGTATCCCAACTCCCACAAGCTAAGTCAGTCAAGTATAGATTTCTGCAGCATAACGTTACGCCCAACGGAAGAGATCCTCTTCCTCCTCCTCCCTCCTTTATATATATTTTCTAACTCAGTTACTTTCCCAAAATCCCTTTTAATTTACTGTTCATTAATTTAATTCATAATAATCCTCCTCGTACATGTGTCACCCATCCCCTTCATTCCTCCAAAAGATAATTTCTTTAATTAATTAATTACACTTATTTCCCTCACCCACCTAGAGTCACTCCTAGAATCTCTCCTAGGTGTCCCCAAATTCTCTTACAGGTTTTAATGACTTTCCCCATTATTAATTTGCTAGTTCATTTTAAATTAGAAAGTTCTTAAATGGTAGATGCCTTACTAAGTTGGACTAACTACTTTTTCCCTAGTGTTTCCCCTTTCTTTTATGGTTCTCACTTTTTTTTTTCCTAGTTTCCTAATTATTTTAGATTTCCCCTTTTCCCTTTTTAATTAAACTCAAAAAGGTATGTGCAGAAACTTACCCTTTTCCCCTTTTTCCCCTTTTTTAATGAATTAGATTTTAATTAGCATAATAAAGTAAAAAAAAAAACATTTCCCCTTTTTAAGTTTTATCCCAAAATATTTTTATAAATCACTTTAATTGCTTACCCCCTTCTTGTCACAAGATTAATGAAGATTATCTTTATTATTTTTTTATTTTTTTTTATTTTTATATATGTTTATTTTTATTTTTATTTTTTTATAATAGGTAAAATTTTACCACCAGCAAAATTTAGACCTAGACCATATTTTCCTAGGCTGGGCGACATTTTTTTTAAGGGAAAGGTTTCAAAACTTGCTTAACACTTTATTGTCCTAAATCCATCTAGGTTTATCCGATTATTAACAAACCACATGACGTGCCCTTCAGGACGCACTAGGTGCTCCAAGGGTGCCACTTTCCTCTTTCTATTTCTCTTACGCGACGTGCCCTTCAAGACGCACCACATGCTCCAAGGGTGAAACTCGCCTCTTTCCATTTTTCTTGTGCGACGTTCCCTACAGGACGCACCACGTGCTCCAATGGTGCTACTCGCCTCTTAACTGACTTGGTAGACATCAAAAACCCCTAGAGTCAATACTCCACCACGTGATATTATGGGAGACTAAGGGCCTCTAAGGAATAGGGCCCCTGCCTTATTGTGCACCCCTTAGAATCATCGTGAGCAACTATCACAGTCTAGCCTCATGGCATCGTGGGTCCTCTCGAACTAGGTAATCATTAACCTACAGTTCAAGCCACGGTGAGAGTGTTAGTAGGTTGTGGTAGGGCTATTGTCCAAACCTCTTCCTCAACATCTCTGGTATTCGAGCATGACCTCTCTACTCCACATGTGATTCTGGTTGAAAAGGTATCATGAGCTTACATCATCAATGAATCATGTCAAAAATATATCCATATCATATCATCTAATCAGATGCACTAATATCACATATAAAACAATCAAACCTCATTAGTTCACTCCCCAACTCAATCCAGAGTCCAAGGGGTTCCATCGATGCCTCTGCATCCTTGAGGTTTGAAATCCTGCACACTCAGTAAAACCGAGTCAATAGCACCTGTCTATGTCAATGCAGCAAAACAACATGACATCAACCCATAACGCCTCATAATCATAATAAAAAATTTTAATAGCATAAAAATACGGACCACTTGTGAGCAAGTGTCCTCAAAGAATAAGTTCTCTTAGTGTGCCAGAGTGGGATGTTACATAAACCCCCTCTTGGTATAAACTTCTTCCGGAAGTTTCACAGTATAAGTTCTGAAATAATGTGTAGGATCACTAATATAATGTCTCAAAACAAATACGTTAAAAACATCATGCATATACTTCAAGGAATTGGGCAAGGCTAGTCGATAGGCCATGGGCCCCTTTCTCTCCACAATCTCTAAAGGTTCCATGAACCTACGAGAGAGTTTAGCCCCTTTTTCCAAACTTGATCAAACTCTTATGCGGTTTCAGCTGTGAAAATACTCGATCGCCACATCGTAACTACGGTCGACACGGTGCGCATCGGCATAACTCTTCTGTCGATCTTGCGCTTCTTTAATAGTTTGTCTTATTGTTTTCTTTTTCTCTTCCATTTCTTTGATTTCTTCTAGTCCCACCAGGACCCTATCCTCCAGCCGATCCCAACTCAAAGGCATCTGACATGGTCGCCCGTAAAGAAACTCGAAACGTGCCATCTTAATGGTGCTTTGGTAACTTTTGTTGTAAGAGAATTCTACCAGTGGCAAGAATTCTTCCCAACGCTTCTATTGGTCCATCATGTACATGTGAAATATATCTTCCAAGGTTTGGTTCATTCGTTTGGTTTGCCCGTCAGTCTTCGGGTGATACGCAGTATTAAATTTAAGTTGGGTTCCCAAGGCCTCTTGGAAACTAGTCCAAAATCGTCCAGTAAACACCGATCCTTGATCGGACATAATCCTCTTAGGCACGCCATGCAGCCTCACAATATCACTGATGAAAACTCTAGCTATGTCTGGTGCCTGATACGTCATACACACAGGAATAAAATGAGCACTCTTCATCAGAGTGTCGACTACTACGAAAATCGAGTCGTGTCTCCTTGCCATCGATGGCAATCCAACAATGAAATCCATCGAAATAAACTTCCATTTTGATTCCGGAATAATGTGTGGTTGTAGTAATCATGTTGGATGTCTATGTTCAACCTTTACCAGGTGACATTCTAGACATCGAGCCACATAGTTTACTATGTCTACCTTTATTCCTTTTCAGAAGAATAAGGGTTTAAGGTCCACCCTCATCTTCGTGACTCCCAGGTGAGCCATGTATATTTCTCTATGATCCTCACTTAGGATCAAGCTCCTCAACTCATCGTTCAGTGGTACACAAATCTGATTTTTAAACCTCAATAATCCATCATCATCAAATGTAAATCCTTCAAATCTTGGTGCCCTCATTGTTTTTTTTCTGATAAAACCCTCGTCCTCTTTGTACCAGTCATTGTCACGCTGTAAAGTTAGATTTTTTTTACATAGATTCGTCTGAAGAGGCAACACCGAAAATGTGCATGGTCTTTGAATCAATGCATCTGCCACTCAATTCACTTTTCCTTTTACGTAAGTAATATCGAAGTCGTACTCGCTAAGAAATTCCTACCAACGTCGTTGTCACGTGTTCAGGTTGCTTTGCGTAAAGACGTGTTGTAGTCCATAGTGGTTCGTCTTTAGTTCAAATTTTCATCCAATAAGGTAGTGTCTCCAAACCTTCAAGGCATAAATGATGGCTAACAACTTCAAATTGTGCGTCGCGTAGTTCTCCTCATGCCTTCTTAGTTTCCTTGATATGTAAGCGATCCCTCAACCGTCTTGCATCAAGACTCTGCCTAAGCCTTCCTTGGATGCGTCAGTGCATACCAATAAGTCTGCGTCCATGTCAAGAACTTTTAGTATCGGTGTCATTGTCAACAACTCCTTGAGCCTCCTAAAATATTTTGTCCATTTATCAGTCCAAACAAACTTCTTGTTCTTCTTCTGCAACTCCATGATCGGATTTGCTATCTTCGAAAATCCCTCGATGAATCGTCGATAGTATCTTGCTAGACCCATGAAGCTACGTACTTCTGGGACGTTCATCGGTGGAGGCCATTCCATAATAGCCTTGACCTTCACTGGATCCATAATGATACCTTCACTGGAGATGACATGCCCTAAGTAGTGAATCTTCGATTGATAAAATGAGAATTTGGTCAAATTCCCATACAATTTTTGCTCTTGTAGAAACTGTAGTACCAAGCGCAAGTGCTTGTCATGCTCCTCTGTTGTCCAAGAACAAATCAAAATATCGTCAATGAATACTTGGAAGAACTTGTCTAAGTACTCATGGAATACCCCATTCATCAAACTCATAAATACCCCTGGGGTGTTTGTCAGTGTTTGTCAGTGCAAATGGTAAAACAATAAACTCGTAATGTCCAAACCTTTTCTTAAAGGCGATCTTAGGGACATCATCCTCCTTGATCCGTAATTGGTGATACCCTGATCGCAAATCGATCTTTGAGAACACCGTCACATCCTTCATCTTATCGATCAGATCATCAATCCTTGACAACTGATATTGATTCTTGATCGTTGCCTTGTTCAATTGACGGTAGTCAATGCAAAGCCTTCATGACCCATTCTTCTTTCGTATGAAAATAAACATTAAGACGCTGAGCACTGACATTACTGACCACATCTAAACTGTCACAACATTAAATATTTTCATGGTAGCCTAGGATACAATAAAGGAAGGGCAAATACATAAATGAAAAGTGAGTCGCAGAGTTGTCCCTCCATATGGAAACGTTGGCAAGGATAAATTCCCTGCTACACAACAGATGTGAGACCATTAAAACACTGGTGTAAACATTCCCTTACATACAGTAATTTATTTAAGGCTAGTTATTGAGAAAAGAACGTTGTGATAAAAGAGGAAACGTTGTGAATAAAGGTATTCGACACGCAGTTACTTACCATAGAAACTCAGGAGTGATTAAAGATTCATCTCACGCTCAAATAAAGGGGTGGATTTGTTGCCTATCAAGGTAAGTCGTCACTAACATATTTAGGTTTATAACGCAGGCATCATAGGGCCAACTCTGCCATTCACAGCATGGAAATTTTGGTCAATGGCAGATAAAATTCAATCGGTACAATTTGCAAATTCGAGGTCCATTAGGTAGGTAAAACATAGTCTGGGTGTTGTGCAAAATCGTGGTCGTTGGGTAGGCAAAACGCAGTCTATGTCGCAACCCTTTCATGGTCATATGGCTGGTAAAGCATAATCTAAAGCAATGAACATTCACCAATCACCAGAAGAAGGAAACACTACCCTAAACAGTGAAATACCCAGACCTATTGTAGGGTAAAATTTTGATTAAAAAGTGATAAGCACACAGAGCGAAATCGACATTGAAAAGTGATAAAACGGGGACTGAAATCGCCATCTAAAATCCAATGGGCCTTTCCCAAAACTCCCATGGTGGTGGGTCCAGATGATCCAGATGTTGTGGTCCCTTCCTCTGGGCAGTAATGATGGTAATGTGGCTCCCCACAAACCAACACACTTTCTTCGGTCCAATAATCCTAGTACTCGAAGTAGAAGTTGAATTCTAACAATAAGGCCAAACTTGAGCTTCTTGACCTTAAGCTTCTGGGTAAATTGGTGTGAAGCATACCAAAGCAGCTCCCAACAGGCCTCATACTCAGGCACTGTGCGGTTGCCTTGTTGCAAGGCGTCGAACTCGTTGAGTTGACGCTCAACAAATTCCTCAGGAAGATACCTCTCCTAGATCTGTTCCTCGAACAGTTCCCATGACACGTCATAGATGACCATGTTCAAATGTGGCAGGAGCGTCTTCTGCCATAGAAGAGAGCTCCCCTTCAGTTGCAAGACCACCGTACGAACCTTCATGTTGGAGGTCGTAATCGCAAAGTGGGAAGCACAACGCCTTTCTCTAAAACCGTGCCTCAACGGTACCGTCGTCCATGACACTTGTGGAGGCTAGAACTCAACTCTCTCGAGTTCTTGGTGGATTCTCACGATACTAGCTAGGGTGCACTATGGACCCTTAGAGGTACAGGTGCTCTGGCCTCATCTCAGTACAGATGGTGAATCAAGTCCCTTTAACAACACCTGTAAGGGCCTTGTCAGACCATCATCATCCCTTACAACAAGCGAATCCTTCCAAAGGACTGGTTCTTCCCCTTGGGGGGGTTCGAATCCGAGAGTGCGGGAACTTCTGGAGGTGTCAAACCTCCTTCCACAACACCATGCTGTGAACCTCTGAGGCGTCCTCTAAATGCGATCACCGCATGGACATATTAAGGTTTTTGATTAACGCAATGATTAATACACATGGGTTTTTTGTAGTGGAAATCCTAGAGATCCACAATCGTAGGGTTGAACCCGATCTAATACCATGTGTAATGGCCCCATCAATATGACTACTAGTGAAGAAAAAGTGCAAAATGTTTTTTTTTTTTAAAGGCAAGAAGGCGATGACGACAATAGTTTAACCACACCACTGACAACGAATGCAAGTACGCGGTCCAGGCAACATGAAACTATGAATCCACACACTGGCACAAGGGAAACTGGGTGAAACATAAGTAGATCAACAAGGAGGGATGACTACCCGCCTGACGTAAACAAGACATGCCTACTCACTAAGGGACAACATCCCCTTCCCGACACAACGACCTAGACGAACAAGACTAGAACCTCAAGGCACATGACCCAACGCAAGAAGGTGTTCAACCCAAGCGCCAATAGCAACTTACAACAATCAACAACACCCACCTGGATAACACCGACCGACAAGACGCAAGATGATAACCCTCAATTTAAAAAGGGGGCGCAAACGATAGGAGAATTCTTGTTTCATACAAGGTAACTAGTAAGGTGAATCGACTAGATCCATCACCCCTTCCAGCTCGACCTAAGGCGCAAGGCGCATAAATTCCAATTAGATAAAGGCTATTAAGGGTTATAGTTGATGCATCTATTATATTTCGTCCCTCAATCTTGCGCAAGATAATCAACCAATATGCTTACAACCCTTATGTCTAACAACCCTATTAACCCACCATTTCACTTTTGCCCCAAAAAAGGTAATTCTAGCTTGTTTAAACAATACAAAAACCTAACACCTTTGCATCTTTAACACTAATAACAAATATTCCTATAACAATCTACATCTATATCTTCCATGATCCATTTACTTAAGTGGGTAATTTAGTTAACTCATTTAAATAAAAAGGGTTAAATTATAAGTTCCTGAAGAAGAAGATTAAGTAAGGTTGTTCTTCCCCAGAAACAAAGTAAATCATTGGACAACAGTTTCAGCTATTGTTGTCCATAAAACACTGCCAACATAACTTTCATAATACTCAAATGTTGTCCAAAACTATCGTGTCACTTTATTATTACACCATTACTCATAATAATAATGTTGTCGATCTAGCTATTGTAACTGTCAAATACAAATGTGGGCAACACATAATTACTCATAATAAGACTGATGTTGATGCAGCTATCGTAACGGTCAACCTGTCACACAATCCAGGCTGTCAATAAACATTAAGACATTGAGCACTGACATTAATGACCACATCTAAATTGTCACAACATTAAATATTTTCACGGTAGCCTGGGATACAATAAAGGAAGGGCATATACATAAATGAAAAGTGAGTCGTAGACTTGTCCCCCCATACGGAAACATTGGCAAGGATAAATTCCCTGCTACACAACAAATGTGAAACCATTAAAACACTGGTGTCAACATTCCCTTACATATCGTAATTGATTTAAGGCTATTTATTGAGAAAAGAACGTTGTGATAAAAGAGGAAACGCTGTGAATAAAGGTATTCGACATGCAGTTACTTACCACAAAAACTCAGGAGTGATTAAAAATTCATATCATGCACAAATAAAGGGGTGGATTCGCTTCCTATCAAGGTAATCTGTCACTAACATCTATAGGTTTAAAACGCAGGCATCACAGGGTCAACTCCACCATTCACAACATGGAAATTGTGGTCAGTGGCATATAAAATGCATTCAATACATTTTGCAAAGTTGGGGTCTATTAGGTAGGTAACACGCAGCCTGGGCGGTGTGAAAATTCGTGGTTGTTGGCCAGGTAGAACGTAGTCTATGCCGCAACCATTTCATGGTCAGATGGTTGGTGAAGTGAAGTCTAAAACAGTGAACATTCACCAATCACTGGAAGAAGGAAACGCTACCCTAAATACTGAAATGCCCAGACATGTTGCAGGGTAAAATTTTGATTAAAAAGTGATAAGAACAAGGAGCGAAATCACCATTGAAAAGTGATAAAACGGGGAGTGGAATCACCATCTAAAAAGTGATAAAATCATAGACAATTAAAATGGCTAAAGTTCACAACCAGTAGACGGTAATTGGAAACGTGGCCAGAGGATTATTTCACAGTCACGAAGGGTTAAAGCCTCGTTGTCACACCATGGTATTAGTTGTCTGAATTTAGCTAAAATAACACAAGGATTTCCATTAAGGGTATAAAATCGCAGGAACATTAACAGGTAAATCGTGGTAAAAATACAGAACTCAGAGTAAAACAAAAACCATCTGATCAAGATAAAAATGCATGCATCCTACTATAAAAACATACTAACTCAGGGTAAAAAAAAATCATCTCAAGATAATACGCATTCATCATTTCATCCTAATGCAGAGGCATGCATTCATTGTCAATCAAGGTAGAGACTTGCTACCTATTAATGGAAGAGGATTCAAGGTATTGTTTTTTATTAATTACAAAATTGTTGGTGTACAATATGTTGTCCATTAATACATAACAAAAATTGTAGACATATCAAGAAACGCCCTTATGCAATAAAATATACTGTCATAAAATGTGGTCCAAATAACTTATAACTTGTCATTCGAGTGGGAAAATGCAATTTGAAGTGTCCTCAAGTAAGTCAAGTGCAGAGGTAATTAAACGCAGGGAATGTCCAACCAGATATAAAAACGTAGAGTTAAAAACTTCCCCAACATCAAAATTTGTAGGGCTAATTAATTGCATCAAGGCGCAAGACAACAATCAGCCAAGGACGAACAACAGAGGTGAAGAACTGACAGGAAAATCCTTCGCTCATCATCCACACACAAAAAAGAAGGGCGTTGAGATCCATAGGTCTATTAACGTCAAAGCAATGATCGTAGATCAGGCTCCTAGCCGACTGCTCAGCCGTGGACTGATGAGCTAGGGACGAAGACAAAAATAAACTGCAATCATAATAATCAATAAACCACAAGATGATCAATACATGCAGGGGTCGAAGGCCATGGGAAAATGAACATCGAGCTAATAGCTATGGGGAAAATTTCAGTCATCAACTAGAATACTAAGACAATCATTTTCCGTACCCAATAAACATGCAAAACTAAAGCATATATCATACTAAAAATCTACCATGCAGCAATAAAGGAAGCATACCGTTTCCCAAACGCCCGCTCTGAGTTGATGTCCCGCGTGCTTCGTACAACTCCAGCTTGCCGACCGATGAGACTTCACCGATACCTCCCAGTTAACGCTAGGAGTACTCTTCTTCCCCCTTCTCCCCTCGGGCCACAAAGGGGCCACACACACTATCCAGAGAATCAACTATCTCCCAACTCTCCTCGCAAGTCCGAGCTACCACTCCTCACTGAGCTGGGTATCGCAACTCCCACAAGCTAAGTCAGTCAAGTATAGATTTCTACAACGTAACATTACGCCCAACAAAAGAGATCCTCTTCCTCCTCCTCCATCCTTTATATAGATTTTCTAACTCAGTTAATTTCCCAAAATCTCTTTTAATTTAATGTTCATTAATTTATTTCATAATAATCCTCCTCGT
>JASDQU010264587.1:4612-15411 GCA_032191745.1 Picea mariana
CAAAGATCTATACAAAATGATTCAATTAACGAAGAAGAGAAATATGTGATTCATTAACTGAAACCAAGTAATTGTTGTACTTTTAAATAATGAAATAAATCAGATATGGATAACACATTAATCAGATTATATCATCCTGCAATAGATTATGATAGCTAAAGTAGTCTATAATCAACTGTAAACTGATATGCATAAACTTGAAACAAAAGTTTTATATGTTGAAAAGCGAAAGTTGTAACAAAACACCAACTTTCATCTCAGTCTGTATTAGAAATCCATAGCCTGGTTCTCCCACAAGTAAGGATGATCCTTATTACAAAAAATAATAAGTATTTAAAGACCTTCCACAAGGTAAAACATCCCTGTGGAAGTTATCAAACTGTTTACAGAAAATCTGGGAAAATATCCCAAGTTTGACTAAACTAGGAACCTAAAATAAAAATTGTATCACACAAATATCTCCTAGACTGCCACAGCATGTCCAATGCAATTCGAATGTACCTGAAAAAGGTCAAAAATGGACAAGTTAGGAGGATATTTTGCTAATGAAAATGATAAAAAACTAATCCTAAAGACTAGCTACAGAATCTTGTGATTCTGTAGCTGGTCTAAATCCAACACAGAATCATATCAAATCAATTCAAAGCTTAGAAAATACATTCAAACTATCAAAATATATTTGATTAAAAGCCTCATTCAAATTGACACTTGTATGCAAATCGAACACACTAAATCGTATTCAACCAAATGATAACAGAGATGGGTACACTATGTTTAATTCGTTACCAATACAGGTATACAAAATCGTATCAGACAGTAATGAAATCATTTTCATATCAAATTGAAATCGATACAGTTAAAGAAATCATAGGCAATCGTTTATGCTGCCTCATCCACCAATAGGAAACACAATTGAATCCATACGAAAACAACAAGATCATTTTCAAATTGATATAACTGTATTAACAATCCATGCCATTAGCGAATCAAATAAAAACTGGTGTGTAAATTATCATAAACAAAATCATAATGAAATCAATCAATTGATAACAGGATCTGTAAAAGTCGTCCAATCAGTTGTTATTGCTAATTGGGGCAGACAAAATTGATTGACATTCAACGAAATCATTTCTTGAATTTATTTCAAAATGAACTATTAACTGAATTTTTTGATACAAATGCAACAGAGATAACATAAGTCGATCTGTGTTAACAAACTCATTTTGAAAATTAAAATCAACAGATCGGCATCAAGTCTATTTTTGATATGAATCCAACTCAAAACAGGCCATCGTGATACGTAGCAATCCAATTGAAACAAGAGCGAATCGAACAGTTTGTGTTTTTTACAGTTGTTACAAATCCATGATTATAGTGCAAAGATCTTCGACACAGGTCAGATATAATCCAAATCTGAACGAGAATGTTGACAAAACAGAGTCATTTTTCCAATTTAATAGACTACATCGTAATTATCCAACCAATTCAATCCTATGAAATCGTTTCAAAAATCAAATCATAAAAACTCAATCAGGGTCGATGTGATCCAACCACAACGAAAACATATCAAATCAAAACATATTCGTGCTCTAATTTTAGCATAAAAACCTCCTGTTTGATTAGATACAAAATAAATCCAAGCGAAAGCGAACACCATAGATCTCGTTAACTCAAACCAACAGACAAACGAATCAAACCCAATGAAAACCAATCAATTGCTAAACTGGGCACGACCAAATTGTGTAACCAAATCAAAACTTCATTTAATTTTAGCAAAAGGAAAAACAATGTACAAGATCCACAAAACTATGACAGAGTCATGATGGACAGAGCTATTTGAAAACTAAACTCAAATCATTATATTAATCCTAGCAATTCACAAAACGAAAATGATATCAAAATTCATACCTGGATGATGAGCAGACAACTTGGTTATGACATTTTGGAATTGACGACGACTGTAGCTGATTCGACATTCCTAAATACGATGGAACCAGTGGCTTTCTGCTTGTTGTCATTTGCTTGAAACTTGTCCCTTTCACTTATCAATACTACAACTTGGTTTTCCAATGATTCGATTTTCAACTGTAATAAGGGAACGTCAGTATAGTAACATTCCAGCCACACATTACATTGGTAACATGACGACTGTCCGGGCTTCGAAAATGCAAGTGAGGGTTTGGTTAAATTGCCGAGGGTTTCGCTAGGTAGCTTGATCCCTAGGTAACTAGGATTGTTCCTTAGGCAAGGGGGTAAATTAGAAACGAAGTTGTAGGGTGGCTCGGAGCACAAACCTTTGGAGTAAGGGTACTCACTAGCTAGGAAGCGTTCGACGTCAGAGTCCGAGTCTTCACTGAGGACTATGGGCTTCTGCTCAGCACTAGGTTTAGTTTTATTCCTAGCTAGTCTCGATATGAGTCGAGCATTCTTTTTACCTTTACTGTCGACAGTAGGGTTACCTTTAACCTTTTTACTCACAGGCTTTTTTATAGCCTCAACCTTGTCTGCTAAAACATCGGGTAAGTCGGTATCAGGGTCGACCGAGGGTTTGGGAGAGGGCAGTAGGACATGGAAAGGCACGGGTGGTTTGACCTTGGTTTTACTAACCACAAGCTTGTCAATTTGGATGGGCTCTGTATCAGCAAAACCATTTCGAGAGATAAAAGATTGCCAACTATCACCGTGAAGATTCAAGTGGTGAACAACGATGAGTCTGATTAGGTCGTGGTGGAACAAGCTATTATCGGCCTTTTCTATTTTAAACCTCTTAGCCATTTTATAAAGGCTACGCTGGAAGTAAAATGGCATATTTAATGGATAACCCATAAAATTCATTAACAGTCGAAGGTGATAGAGAAAAACCAGTCCATATCGACCCTCACAGGTCACAAATTGCTTAACTGCCATCAAAATATCATGCCACCTTGGTTTAAGCGTGGAAATTGGCATACCTCTGTCACAGGATGTGACTTTCCACGAGAGGAACAATAACGGCCATGGCACCTCCTCAACTTTAGAGTTTTTAAACCATCGCTGGCCCGTGGCTGCTAACCCTGTGGCAGAACTGATAAATTCTTCATCGATTTCAAGATGAATGTCACCTACTTTGGCTCTACAGCCATCGAAAGTCAGGGAGAACTGTTGTGCAACACATAGATTAAAACCCTCAAACCGTTGTACAAACGTGAGCCAACCATTATCTTGCAAATCTTTTCGGGAGTTATCGAACAATAGCAAGGCTTGACTGTCGTTTGGCTCAATTCGCACCACTAGTGCCATAGAGACGAGTAGATGATAAGCGATGTGAGAGAGCCTGGGTTTGAATGCAGCACACACAGGAGCAAAATGCCCGAAGGCTTACCTGATGCTAGCAGAGGTAAAACAGGGACAAGGGGAGGCATTAATGACATCGTGCGAAGGTGGTGGAGCTATTTGTTGGCCATGTAGAATAGTCATTACCAATGGTACAACCATCGGCGCTTTCAACTATTCAAATCACAATGCATAAGTGTTACAATTATGCCATTTCAATCAATCAAAACCTTTGGTTAGTGTATAAACCATTCATGCAAGCAATAAGTATAGTCTCAAAACCAAACAAATAAATCGAAATCAATACCAATGTTTTGACTATGTGACATGCATTGTATAGAATGATTCATACCAAGAGTTTAAACCAATGTGCCAATGCGTTTCATATAATCAATATGCCACGTGAATTGATCAAGAAACAAGTAAATCCAATTACCAATGCATCACCAACTCAATCATTCATAAAACGAAATTACATGATCAATCAAAGAATGTCAAATGAGTACAGATCAAAAAGTTTTTGCCAACTGCATAATGATAAGTAAAATGTAAATGCAATGGACATATCGATAAGAAGGATAACGACAATTCAATAATGATTTTAATGCGACTTCAAAAGACCAAGTTTTCACGCTTACAGTCGTGAAAACAAAAACAGAGGCAAGTGTGAAAATATCGCAAAAATAAAAGTGTCGTTTATTTGAGAGTTGCAACAAAAAATTAAGGTTTGCAAAAAATTGGTGTAGGCAGCTTATAAGACAGTGGAAAAATGTGAATTAGCTGCCAACAACAGCCTATTCAGCCATTGGTTGCAAAAGTGGTCATGCTGATGCAGTCATCGGTTGATCCCACTCCTCTTTTGGGGGGTGAGGTGCTTTTAGACCATGTAGTCCTGTAGCCTATTCATCCATTGGTTGTAAAAGTGGTCATGCCAATGCAGTCATGAGATGATCCCACTATTCTTTTGGGGAGTGACGTGTCTATCGACTATGTTTTTAGCATTTTTGGTTCAGTATTTTCAGAACAAGGGCGCATTCCTCTCATTCTGAGCACACCCNTAGACCATGTAGTCCTGCAGCCTATTCATCCATTGGTTGTAAAAGTGGTCATGCCAATGCAGTCATTAGATGATCCGACTATTCTTTTGGGGAGTGACGTGTCTATCGACTATGTTTTTAACATTTTTGGTTCAGTATTTTCATAACAAGGGCGCATTCCTGTCATTCTGAGCACACCCCCTCCAAGCCCTAGGATGGTTTCTTTTGATTGGAATGACCTTGTTGAGCCTCATATTCCTTCCCCCGCATCCTTTCAAATAAGGGTTGAAGTTAATTCAACAAACATTTATCGATGTATTTTGGATGAAGGAGCCTCAGCAAGTATTTTATCCTCCTCAGTTTGGAAAGTCTTGGGTTCTCCCGAGGTTGTGTCTGCTTCACATGAGTTGTTGGCTTTTGACAGACGTCTTAGTGAATATTTGGGGGTTCGTCCTCAGTTTCCTATCTCGTTAGGTGGGAATATTGTCTATGTCGATGTTATAGTGGTGCAAGGCCCGTTAGATCAACATGCTTCTCGGGCATGATTATGTATATGCTATGAACGTTGTGGTATCTATGATCTCTCAGGTGATGCATTTCCCTCACAATGGAAGCATTGTCACTATTGAACAACTGACATCTAATAATCACCATCCTAATTCAACGTTATTTCAAGCTGCCCCTTTACATGTTCCTAGTGTTCATTTAGACTCCACCCTGCCACGGGTTAATTATGTGGCGTCTTATCCTCAGTGTTCAATTGCTTCTAAGCAGGAACATGTGCAATCATGTTTTCCCTCTCGAGACTTGGTCTCATCAATTGATCCAGTGGTTTATCTAATGGGGGCATGGGAACCCTTGCTTCCCTCTCTTGGTCCAAGTGGGCTTGAGTATCCTTATGAGTCTGATCTCATTGTTTGTAGATCCTCAAGCCCTCGTGCTCGTGATTCTTCCTTGATAGACTCTGCCAGTCCTAGCTAGAACCACCATCATCATATGGATTATAGTCAGTTTAAGTCACCCGTTGGGACTGTCAACCCTCGTTTGTGTGATTTCTCAGATTTTGAATTTCCTTCAGATGAGGCTATTCTTGAAGCTATGACTACGGTTTCTATATCGCAGGAGAACTTACACCATGGTTTGTGTTTTCTTCCCTTTTGGGAGACTTTCCAAGTTGACTATCGAAGAGACTCTTGGTCTGAGCCTAGTAGCAGGCTCTACTTGAACCAGTTTCATACATGAGTCGTAGCCCCCATGGGTCTTCTTTTTATCCCTTTTCAGACCCTCTAAACATGAAAATATTTCGAGTGATCTTGTGGCCTTTCAAGCTTGCTAAACTGAAATTTGAAATCACGTCCATCCGGCGGTAGTTTACCCCTTTTTCGGTCCAGATGGTCAACTATATGAACAAAGGTATACTATAGGAGATTCGGTTCCCTAGAAGAGTATTCTCAAGTATAATTTTAATCCGTTTCGGGCCTGAGGGACTAAATCTATGAAAAATATAACCCCACGGAGTCCATAGTTAAGCTCTTTTTAGACTCCCTAAAATTGAAAAGATCGTTGAGTGACCTTGTTCCTTCACACTCGTTAAAATGGCTGAGAAGAACATCCCATATGGAGTCCATATTTAAGCTCTTTTCAGACTCCCTAAAATTGAAAATATCGTCGAGTGACCTTATTCTTTCACACTCGTTAAAATGGTCCAGAAGAATATTCCTGTCGAAGTCCATAGTTAATCTTTTTTTAGAATCCTTAAAAATGAAAAAATTGTCGAGTGATCTTGTCTTTATCACACTCATTAAAATGGTTTTGAATAGACGTCTGGTCAGTGCTAGTTTACCCCTTTTTTGAATCGACTAGAATATTTTTGAAAAACATACCCCAATGGAGTCTCCTTTTACGCTTTTTCAGACTCTCTAAATATGAAAAACCATCGAGCTTACCTTCTGTGGGCTCGTTAAAATTACATCGAAGGATGTTACCACTGTGTATCTTATTAATCGCATTTGCATACCTGCGTCTTTGGCCTAATGTCGGCTCCATGTTGCTCTCAATTGAACCATCTGAAGCATGCCTTATACACAAGCCCTGTAGCACTTTGCCTCTGTGTCTTGACACCTTTGGCCCCTGAAGGATTTTTCCTGAGTGTCCTTTTCCTGCATATGTCCCTTTTCCCTGAGAATCCCTATGTTCTGTGTGCTTGGAACTAGTATGTTTGTGACACTTGATCCTCCTTTGTAATGTAGCATTCTTTTATTCTTTTTCAAGCTTTCCAAAATTATTGAAAAAGATAAAAAATCAAATATACCCCAAAAAGAGGAAGGGAAAAGTATTTTCTTTTTATTGGCAGCACAATGAGTCACCCTTGGACAAAGCACATCCTTTTGTTTGTTCATAAAGCCCTGGGATTTAATATGACCTTAGGAAGTTGTTCTCGCTACATAGAGTTGTGTCCTCCTCTATTTGGTTATTCTTCCAAACATATGGAGAGTTTGTGTTGCCTCCTGCATTGTGAACTTACGTCATCATCATGTTGCCTGAGTCTCATCTTTTGTCATGCTATTGTCCAAGGGAAGATTTTACCTAGCTTGAGTAGGCCCCTCTGCAGTATTGTCTCTTACCCCCATGTCCGACCATCTCGTCATCCCAATCAAGTCTTTGTTCGAAATCAATGAAGCCCTCAGCCTGATCATCAATATCCTCTCATCTGTTCATGACCAGCCATCAAAGACCTCTGGGTAGTGAAGTTGTACACTCATTTTTACACTCCTACCTGAGTTGTAAATATTTTGAAGTTGTTGCTCAATCTCTGAAGGCCTCATTTCTAGCCATCAGGGCTTATTTTCTTCTAAAGATGGATACTATACATGTATATCTTCTTGATTTTGAGATGTAGATACACTATGTATTGCTCATGGGTACACTTTATATAGTTATATGACATGGATCTGCAGTGTATTTGATTGGCATCCATGATTTTATTTAATCCCGAGCATGGGTATGCCCGCCTCGGTGAGACAATTGTTATTTTGCATATTGTACCTCCCAGATTCTGGTCCCTAGGCTCACTGGTTTGGTACGTTGGTGAATATTGATAATGTATTTTGGCCATCATATGCTCTTCTATCCTCACACATTAGGGGGCATCTGTTATAACCCTAATTTGCACCAAACATGCTTACCTAGAATCAGGCCATCTCATTTTCCTTCTTTTCCAAGACAATACTGAACATCTCTTCTTAAAAACACATTTTTTTAAAGGCCCACTACATCCCATGTGAACACTCTAGCTGACCCACAATAGCCCACATGTACACGCTAGCTGGCCCATTACAACCTGTGTGTACCTATAAAAACACAAAAAATGGAAAGTTGTTGACGGAACACGTAGTTTTGGGTAAGTTAACTAAACCTTTCGACCATACATGGCCAGTCACTCGACTAAATACCTAGCTCCTTATAGCCTATAAAAGAAAGGGTAGGGGTCCCATTTGAAAGGAGGAAAATCATAGTAAAGAAACTCTACCTGAATTAGCATTCCCCTAGCCTCAACTTTTGCAACTAGTGTGTGAAGAGAAGCATATACAGAAGTAGTTGGAGCACAGTTGAAGAGGATCCCAGGACCAAATTCGAGGAGCAGTGTCGACCACATATTGTAAAGTTTACTCTTGTGAATATTAATACAAAAAGGAATACTTTTTTTGTCCCACCATATCATGTGTTCAAATTGTGTATTTATTTTATGATATTGTCACATCTAACCCAGTAATTAGTATATTAAATGCATGTTTGCAGCTCTTTGTTTGTCCATGTGTGAATGTACGTTATCTTTTCAGAGGAGGCTTGCAGTCAAGGAGTGAGTGAAAGTGAAGGGATCAACATCAAATGAAGGATTTAAGGTAGAGTTACCTAATCTTGTTTGCACCTTTGTATTGCATGAATGTGGGGTTTTGTGTTGGGAGAATAGAAAAAAAAGTAGAGGCCTTTAAATGGTCATTTTCTAGATGCATGATTAAACCGTTAGTGCTAGTCCATAGGAGGGATTTCCCACCCACAACAGGTATCCAAAAAAAATCCACTTAGTTCTTTGTGGATCAAGTGCCTTCCTCTTTTCAGAGGCAATCCGGGCCCATGCATGTGAACCGAAAATGCAAAAGTGGGTCACTTCCAGTTTGAGGCCGCTCCAAGCCTCATAGGGGATCTTATCCTTGACAGATCTATGGGGATATCTATTTCGGATGTATGTTGCACAATTAAGTGCTTCGTCCCATAGTCTATGTGGCAGTGACTTTGCATGTAGCATGCAATATGCCATCTCCTTTAGAGATCAGTTTTTCTGCTCAGCAACTCCTTTTTGCTACGGAGTATAGGGAACTATGTGCTGCAATTGAATCCTTGCCTCATGGAAATGATTATGGGTCTCATGATTTACATACTCTCCCCCATTATCAATTCATAGAACTTTGATCTTCTTTCCGGACTGTGTCTCAACCAAGGCTTTTAAATTTTTCAGGTGTTGAAAGACCTCATATTTTTTCCTAAGAAAGTAGATCCATGTAACACTTGAGAAATCATCAACAAAAATGAGAACAAACCTCTCTTTTCTAATGGATGGATGCAGAAAAGGACCCATAAGGTCACTGTGGATCAAATCTAAAGGTGCAGAAGCTTGCTGAGACTTTCCTTTGTCGAATTTCTCTTGAGGGTGTTTTCCGAGAACACATCCCTCACATACTCCCTTGGAAAAATGGATGTCTGGTAGACCATCAACTAATCTGTTCTTGCAAAGATATTGCATGTATCTGAAATTCAAATATACAAACCTTTCATGCCATATCCTACTACTTTCATCAACATGAGTAAGCAGTAAAGCAGAATCAGGTTCAATGAATTCAGAAAATGTATACAATCTAGTTTCATGATTTACCTCACCGGTAACAACCCTGGAGTTGGTTTTCATGTCGTAGATGTCCACGCAATTTGATGTGAATATGAATTTATTTTTGGTGTCAGAATTCTTCATCTGATACATGGAGAGAAGGTTGACAGAAAGTTTGGGAACATGCAACACATTCTCAAAGATTTCGTTGGTGAGTTCAATCCTTCCTTTGTCGGTGACTTCGACGGAAGAGTTGTCTCCCATAATAATAGGAGGACCTTTTCATGCATCCAAATAAGAATATACTTCTTTTGATGCATCCATGTGATGTGATGCTCCTTAGTCAATGATTCAAGCATCGAGAAAGGAGTTTATGGAAATCAAGGCATGGCTAGAATTGCCTTTCTTGGAATTCGGATCTTCTGGCTTCTTCTTCTTGGCACCCTCAAGGATGCGATCTCCAAGGTTGTTTTGCTAAAGTATTTGAGACATCGGACTATTTTATTTTTCATGCATGCTAATTCCAAATGGAATCCTTTGTGACAGTACATGCATTTCTCTCTTTTTCTTCCCTTTTCCTCTTTGGATCCGGAGGCATCAATGAAGGGTTTTGTGTACCCTTCCTTCTTCAGATGTGCATGAGATTTTCGTTCTTTATATTTATATTTCTGATATTTTTGGCTGCCATCTTTCATAGTGAGTGCATGCACCTTTGGGCCTTTGATTTTTCCCATGTTGATGAGCTTGGTTTTCTCTTGTGTCAAGGAAACGATAAAGTTCTCAAGAGAAGGCATCTTCCAGGTGGCTTCGGAGGTGAATCTAACAGAATGGAATGTGGATACAAATAAAGATAATTTAGGACCAATCTTAGAGAGAATGGTTAGAACCATTTGTTTCTCCTTCTTTGATATATCAACCCTGCAAGCTTTGAGTTGCAACAATAAATCCTTGAATTTTGTAAAGAAACCTTAGATATTGTCGAAGCTTTTTGGATCCAATGTGAGTAGATCCACCTCTAACATGTGTCCCCTCATCTCATCATGTTTACCAAATATCCCTTCCAAGGTGGTCCAGGCTTCATTGTGATTCTTACTGGAAGATATGTGAAAAAGGAGATCGGGAGAAAAGAGACTACAAATTGTTCCGAGTGCCTCATCCATGTGATTTAAGTACTTGGATTTTTCTATGGATGATGTCAGTTTTGTATATGTATTCAAGGTTAACATGTAAAACCCTCTGGTTCAGAGATGTATGGCTACTTTATCCTTCCATGCAAAACAGTTGTAAGGTGTAAGAATGAATTCTTTTTGGAAATCCATCTTTCCGTTGTCTTCAATCTTTTGTACCTACAAAAAAATTTGGTGTAGATTTGCTTAGCAATTTGTCATCTCTGATACCATGTAAATGTATTGAACATATCTATGAATTTGTACCTGCATAGAATATATCTAGCTAAAAAATAATACACACATTTGCAGAGAGAATTGGAGAAAGAAGAAGAAGGAGAGAAATAATGAAAGAATTCGCATTAACCGTTGTGAAAATGAATAATTTACAAATGATATACT
>JASDQU010264588.1:0-15387 GCA_032191745.1 Picea mariana
GAATTTCTTCACCTTCATCAAGAGTCCAAGTAGGATTTTCTGGAGGCTTATTTGGTGTAGAAGTTCCCTTTTTGGGTGGCATGTTGGCCAAGTATCACTTTTGAACTTTGATTTTGAGGTGGTTCTGCTAGACAATATTTCTTCTGTTGTATCTCCCAAGTTTAGGCCCTTTTGGGTATGAAACTTTCTTTTATGTAGTTCTCTGATATTTCTTCTCTGTAATTCCATAGGTCTGATCAAAATTGGATGTTCCAAGTGGAATTTATGGTAACTTCCCCACAACTTGCCGATTTTTGGCCTTTCCAGGAGATCTCACTTATATAGCGTGCCCCACACAAAATAATTGGTATAAAATTCTGAAACTTGCACCAAAAATACTAAAGACTGCCCACGATCCAGTGAAACCAGTCCCACTCAATTTGGATACTCTAGGAAGAAGTTATGATTGTTTTACCTGGAACACCTTCTTGAGACTAATCAATAGGACTAGTCAGATACCCTATCTTACACAAGGTGTATATACAAATTTAATAGGAACCAAAAGCTAAATTTTTTACCAAAGATACCTTACTAATTTCTGTAAATAGCCTCCATAGTTCAAGTTCTGAAACATTACAGAAAAGTTTTTATAATGAAAATTCCGCAATGACTCAGTTCAAGATGATTCCAGAACCCTATCTTGTACAGGTTGTATCTCCGAAAGTATAAGGTCTCAGGAGCTGAATTTTGAACCCAATGTACCTTGCTCCATATACTAAATATATTCGAAGCCGTTCCTTCTGAAACATTGTAGAAAAAAAATTATAGCGAAAAATCCAAGGTGTCTCAGATGTAGCAGCGAAACCCCAAGACCTTGAGCTTTGATACCATATGTTAAGAACCAAATATCAATATAGCATAGAAAAACCTCTGAAAAAGTAATCAACGCCTTGAAAAAGAGATATTTTCAGATAATAAGCCTCTTTGAGGGGGCAACCTCCTTTTACCCCACTTAAATGTTCAAGTACAAGATGATTCAAAATGAAAATGTCTCCTTGGTATATACAGGAGACTAGGAGGTATAATTACAACTAATGGCCTAAAGCCAACATAAATAAAATAATATTACTAATATAATATGCCCCAATTAAGGGGTAATGAGCCAATCTTAGGGCTTAACATATCTTCTCTAGTGTCATAAAAGGTAGATACAAAAACATAATATGCACTACCAATGTTAGAGAGAATAATATATATGTATCGATCTTCCTTCAGATCTAGTTGACACTCTATACACAAAATTATAAGTGTTTTGAACCTAGATAAGTAATATTCAATGTATGGAAAATCATTTGGAATTAAAGTCATTTATTGATTTTCCAACTGGTGAGCTCAAATATTATTATGTTTACCGAACACAACTTCAAGCTTTTCCCAAGATTTATTGGGGTCATTAATTTCTTTAAGGTGAAACCTTAAATCAAGAGAGATGGACATTTCGATTAGTCTACGAGATTCATCATTCCTATTAATCCATTTGGCATACTTTTAATCATCATTGGGTTGTTTTTCTTTTCCCAAGGTAATATGGTACAATCCTTTACTTCTTAATAAATCCTCCATATGGGATTTCCATTGGAAGTAGTTGGTGTTGGTAAGAAAAATATCAATGGGATAAGCTATATGAAATATGCGAAGAATATGGATTTAAACATTGAAATTGATAGTCTATATGGAAAAATCTCGAAAAAATAAGGTGTTTAAAAAAACGACACTAAAAATGGACTTCGGATGTGAAAGTTATGCCCTTTTGAAAAAAACATAAAAAGTAACCAAAGAGCCACATGGAAAGTAGAAGTTGGTCCACGTGGTGATACCCCTCCTAATAACCTCACGTTTACAAATAAGTATCTTATGAAGTGACCCACTTTTATAGAATAAGTGGGGATCACTTTTACAATGAAGTTACCTTATAAATGAAAGTTGCATGCAAAATAAATAACTTAAAATAAAATATTAAAGCTACTTATAGTGATTCACTTTTATAATTTAAGTGAAATACACTTTAAAATGGATGCATGAACTTTTAAAATTTTTTTTTACAAAAAAATGAGACTTGAACTTAAGACCTCTTACTTAATAAAGCGACTTTTAACCAAGTGAGCTAATGCAAAACATATTATATTGTGTAGAAGGAGGATTGTTGTTGTTGTTGAAGAAGATGGCCTTGGAGAGCTTGCGCATACAAAACTCTTTTCACACACACAAAAGAATCCACTTCTCGACAATAACAAGGGTTAGATCTTGGTTAGCTTACCCGAAAAATGCAAATTTTCCCTCTGTTTTTTATTTACCGAGATCGCACAGAGCGCATGACAAAGAGCATATGGAAACGGGAAAACCATTTCCGCTTTGTTTCTAATTTTCTAAGATCACAAAGAGCATAGGGAAAGAGAATACGCAGATAAAAAAGAGTAGCAACCCAAAAATAAAAATAGAAAACCGAAACATTATCTATGTAAAAATTAAAAAGGGCGTATTCTGGCTTTATACCTCCGGATCTGATTGAAACGGTCGTATCTCGAGAAAAAACAAACCTTTTCAGGTGAAATAAAAAGTGTTCCTAACTGAAAGGAGTGATACAGATGCAATGGAATAGTCTTGTTATCCCATAAATGCATGGAAATGGTAGAAACAAGAGATGCGGCAACACGGCTTCACGATCTCGATCTACAACGAGAGTGGGTATTCAAATGCACTCTAATACCATGTTCGACAAAACAAGTATTCCAACAGTGGAACAAAACCTTTAGTAACCACTCACAAAACCATATCAAAGATCGACATAATGATGTTTTTACATGGTAAAACCCCTACGGGGAAAAATCCATGTCCCCAACCAACATGGCCACTTGGAGCAATTTATTAATGCGAAAGAAAAATATTAGAGAGATATTTGCAAGAGATTTTCTCACAATCTATCATCAACAAATGAACCTCCATTCTATTTAAATAGAGACCATGGACTAATTGGGTGTTAGGCCACATATCAATGTAGCCATTAAGATCGAGGAGAATATGATCTATCAGATCACTCTATGTTGGGAACATATCATGATCGTCAGATTACCTAGCCACAAATGCATACTATTGCATACTAAGGAAACACACTAATAAACACACTTTTACCTAACTACACATTAGATCAAATTTATCTTAACTAACTCCTAAGTTTATAAATATTCTAATAGAGAAATGCATCTCTAATAGGGGTCCAAGTGGGAAATTATTAATGGGTATTGATTCAAACCCACTTTCCTAAATTTTATCATTGGGGACAACCTTCTATTTTCTGGTTGAGTGTATGAGAGCCCAATCATTTAACTCATGTAAGAGGGTGGGTGTAAAAAGTCACATTCCATAGTTATCGAGAGCACGGGGTTGAAGTACAATAAACATTGGGCAGAGTGAGAAGTCAATTGGATTGGGAAAATAGAGGAAATCCATATGGGTAGAACATGTAGTTTTTACATGTATGTTTTTGGAATGAACAACAAGTGGAGAACATGGAAAAAGAGTGTTGGAGTTGGAACAAGAAGGTTGGGTTAATTATGGATCATTTTTGGAGATAAATTTTGAAGAAGCAAGTTTTCATGCTTGCAGAAGAACCGGGTTGTGAGGCATGAAAAGTGAACTCTTGTGTGAGTGTTGATGGGCGAATGTGACCACTCGTTAACTAAGAGGGAATATCCTGGTGTAAGGTCCTTAGAGAAAGACCCAAGCCATTTAAAGTAACAACCCCTGATGGGTTTAACGCCTCCGTTTGTCGATATAAGAATCTATCCTATGAATATAAAAGCAAAACAACTAACTACTTAGTAACAAATCTTTACGATTTACACTACTAATTACATTATCTACAAAATATACAAGTGAAATATTTCAAAGAAAGTCTTGCGAAACGAAATTTTTTACAAAGGGAAATAAATATCAGGCAAATTTAAAAGACCTAAATTTAATCTACAAATATTAATATTCTAACTAGCATTGAAGCCAAACTTAATATAAAAATAAAAGGTATGAATGTAAATTATGAAAGTTCTGGTTCAAATGAACAAAGCATTCAAACTTAATGGAAATTTGCATTCATCAAAACAAAATAGAAGGGCCTAAGATTTACTAACCTATTCTTGGCCAGGGTTGAAAATAATACTACTAGTTGTATCTCTCTGTATAAATGTTCATCTCATGGTCTACCTGTCAAGAGAAATCCATGGAAACAAATTTGTATGATCCACAACTATAACAAGCCTATGAAGAATAACTTCAACAGAAAGTGAAAGTCCAATAAAGAAAGAACAACTATTGATTGCAATTCTCTATGAAGATGTATATACCATCTTATCAATGAAAACAATTTTATTGACAAAGTTGGTCACAACATATGAAAACTGTACGAGGGAAACCTGATACATTTAAGCACATGTATTAAATGATTATGTCATAAAGAATTTCAATCATTGAGAAAATTAAATTATGGAATGCATATATATTTTTGTTAGAATAGATACAGATAAAATAACAACAACAACAATGTTATGGTAAAAAGGACTAAAGCCAAAATTTAACAACACATGGTTATGCTAAAGAGAACATGAACCATATCATTTCACGAAAGATATTATATTAAAACACAACAAAATTACTTAGAGGAATAAAACTTGAAGCAATTCATGATTCTCCCTGTTCAAATCCCTATTTTGTCTTTGAAATTGGTCTAAATGCATTCGAAGATATGGAACAACAGAATGATATTGCTCAACCCAGAATTGGCAGCCACTACAACTTCCAGGATTTAGGTTTTCTTTACTGTATTGGTAATTGTTATCAAAAGGATTTTCAATCATATTTCCACAAGGAATCTTGTGGTCTTCAATGACTAATGGAGCATCAAAAATATTGGACTTCTTGCAACACTGAATTAATTCCTCAACCACCACAAAATTTCTAAGAAAATCTTCTTTAGAAAATCAGATATATCTCTAAGATATTTTCATTTCCGAGGAAACTACTCATGATTCAAGTGACCGAGCCTATTTTGGAGATGGGTTTTTCAAGATTTTGGTCAAAATCCACGCCACAAAATTATTCCTCAATTTTGGCACGGGTTTCAACTCTATATCCCCAATTCTGGCCTTTTCCCATAAAAAATCCTTGCAAAGGCCTTGGCCACTTCCATATTATGACCCTTAAATGAATGAATAAAATTTAACCATCATGCTTTGGACATCATCTCTGTTATATTATTGTGGGCATGTAAAACCGCAGGGCCATTTTGTTCCGTTCTTACTACTGGGGCCATAAGCTAGGTGAATGAGACGATGAGTAGGGTAAATCGAACATGGGATAAGTTAACCCGACCAAAGAGAAAACATATGCTTTGTAACAAGAGTGAGCCATCATAACAAAATAGGGATAGATCTAGATACCTCACCATAATGGCTGGATCTAAGAGCTCGAGAAATGGAGATAAACACGAACCAAGTCGCCACTTAACATGTTGATGAAACTCAGGATTGCTCACACGTTGGAGGACAAAAGGGTTCCTAAATGGATGAACCATGTCTTCTTTGAGAATTTCTACGATCCATTGCATCCTAATCATGGGTAAAGGCCCTATCATAATAATCATGACAAAGTTATGGTAATGATCGATTCAAATGGGGGTGAGATCATGGAAAATGGTAAAAATCCTCCAAACAAGGAGTATATTGATTACAATACCCATGACAAAGCTCTGATAACCCTAGATTTCATAATCAAAGTCTTTGATATGGTTTTTTTGGAAGGGTAAACTATTCATGAATGGAACAGATAGTTATTTTTAACTTTTATTCCCATGTTAATTATTTGATAAAGACAATATTACCTAGATTTTACATAAATCCCATAGAACATAATGAAGTAATAAAAAATTTTGTGAGGTTGAAACATTGTCTTTCTAGTGTAGTTGAAGATATAACTTTCATTATGGATTTAAGGGACAAGATCTTAGCCTATTCCAGTCACCATGGGTTGTTAATGGAACTTATGCGGAGAAGAATATTTCTGTGTTCACTTTGAATGAAGTCTAATATAGAGAGATGCTTTTAAGAAAGTAGACCAAAGTGAGATAAATATGGATGAAATATTCACAACATCGTTTCTAGATCAATCAGAGAGAAAAGACAAGAAATGATTCTTAATTTCATGCTTGCAGTCATGAAATTAAGAATAGCTATGATATATATATATATATATAATGCAAAGAAATCATGCTCAAATGAGAGGTTAAGACACATTGAAACAATGAAAGTCATCAACATATTTACATAAATAAAATTATCAATCTTTCTAACAAAATCAACACATGTGAGAAGAATTTTAAGGATGACCTTTCATCTTACGACCAAGATGAAAGAGTGTTGGTTGGGAGACCAACAACGAGTTTCACTATAAAAACAAGTGTTTTTGTTGTTTTCCTAGTAGTTTTCCTAGCATTGAGTTCCCTTGAGTTCCTAGTAGTGATATTCATAGTTACTTGTGCCAAAGAGAACCTGATAAATGGATGGGATGCATGATGGAATGAGAGTAGTGAAGGGGTACATTCCTTGGGTTGGGAAGGTCAAGAGGAAGAGAGTTGGTGGAAATCGAGATAGTTGTAGGAGAATGCCAGTGGGTTGTGGGATTAGTTGAGTTGTGAGTGGACTGTGTGAGACACCATTTTCTTATGGATTCCTAGGCCCAACTCATGGATGACTTGTTGTTGAGATCTATAACAAGAAGTCTATGGTTGGGTGGAACATCTGTCCTGAGCAACTGGTTTCACAATTTAAAAAAAAAGATAAGTGTTTACTTATTTTTCTGAGTTATTTCACGATTTTAATTGTTGTGCTTAACTATGCGTATGTGAATGGTTTATTTTTATTGTAAAATGAGTTTATTACCTACATTCATGTTCATTTCAACATGTTTTAGCTGCATATAGTTAAATGGTATCAAACAACAGTTAAATCTATGCATAATTTGTAGTCGATAAGCTACATGAATTTAGTTAGAAGAAAATTTTCGAATTTATGTGCATTTTGCATAGTAATGTTCCCCAATTAAGTTGGGAAACATTACACCCTCCACCAATCTCATAACCTAAATACACTAATTATTACTGCGAAAATTCACATTTATTAATATTTTCTAGTAGTTGATGTTTTTTCAGAGTCTCTAACACTTTTATGAGATGTGGAATATTTGCTTCCCATGCAAAGCTATAAAACAATATATAATTTAAATACACTATTACAAATTAATCTAGAAATGGATGCAATACATTATTCATCAAATCCATAAATGTAGCTGGTGCATTACATAAACCAAAATTCATTACCAACCATTCCTATAGACATTTTCTTGTCTTGAAGGAAATTTTCCAAGTGCCTTCTTCTTTAACTCATACCTGGTGGTATCCCTATTTGAGATCCAACCAGGTGAAGTACTTGGCATGCTACAACTAATCTAGCAAGTCATTGATCTTGGAAAGAGGGAATCAATTATTGAGGCTGGTCTTATTGAAAACTATGTAGTTAATACACATTCTCTAAGTCCCATCCTTCTTGGGTTCAATGATTATAGGTAAAGCACGAGGTGAGGTGCTTGGTCGAATTACTCCCTGCTCCAATATTTGTTGCAATTGTTTCTTCACTTAATTGACTTCTAGAATGGACTTTCTATATATCCCAATGTTTGGCAATGTGGAGTCAGGAAACAACTGCAAATCATGCTTCACTTCCCTCTTAGGTGGTAACTCTTTAGGCTCCTAGAACACTTCTTTGTATGCCTACAAAATATCCTCTAATTGGTGTTTATGATCTTTAGTACATCCCTCCATAGATTCCTTTACTTTCACTAATTCATCTCCTAGCTAATTCTCTATTAAAAAGAGTAATACAAACTTCCTACTAGAACTGATCAATTTCTTGGCTTGGTTATCGTTTATCAAAGAGATCCTACATTTACCTTTGTGTCAGTTGATGACGAAGGACTAAGTTCCCATCCTTGATCAGGTGGTACCAGTTTTCTCTCCCCGTGAAGATTGCATCCCTCATATACATGTAGGGGCTTCCAAACAATACACCACACACATGAAGTGTTACTACATCTACCTCCATTTCATCAATATAGTTTTCACTTATATAAAATTTGATCTTACACTGCTTAGTGACCCTTAGATCTACATTCTTATTTACCCATCCCAATGGATATGGTCGAGGATGGTCATGAAATTCTAATCCAAGTTTGCTGACCAAATATTCTTCTATGAGGTTGGCCTATGAACTAAAATCAAATAAAGCATATACCTTTGTCTTCTTGAATTGTATCTTAATATGGAATATTTTAGTCATATCCTTCTCTTCCTTAAGATGGAATCTACTTAGAATAACCTCCTTCTACATTGTGGTGTAGAAAATATTTCCATCTACATCTAATATACTCTCTACTTAGTTGTTTGAATCCATGGCTGGCATGTTCTTCTTCTTGGCATCATTCTTGCAATTATTTGGATTCAAATTTAGATGTAGCTTCCAACATTTATCTTTGGTGTGACCAATGATATTACAATTGTTATAGTGGTTGTCATCTATTGGATCATTGTATTGATTTGTAGTGGTTGTCAACTTCTTGTCCTTTCCTTTCCACTTCTTCTTTCCCTCCATGAAATCATCTTAGTGTCTTTCTACTTGGAACTAGTTGGTTTTACTTTATTCTTACATGTATTCTCCAAATATTGTTCTTGGAAACATGCCTCATCAATTGTCATAGGTTTAAAGATCATCACTTGCACCCATAAATAACCACCTAAATACTTTAGGAGTACATCTAGGTTCTTGGGAGATATACCCAACATAATGTCCATTTTTTTGAGCTTAGTGGTGTACTCTTTCACACTTTGCCCTTACTTCTACCAAAAGTAATTCCAATAGATCCAATGGTCCTCTTCATAACCAATAAGATACAACTGGGACTTAATGAGGATTTTAAACACATTCCACTCAGTTACTTGGAGATCACCCTCCAACTTAAGTGTCTCCATGTGAATTTCACACCAAGGTTGGGCATGGCCCTCTAACTTCATTTTAGAAAATGAAATATTTTTCTCTTCTGCTATGTTATGAAAAATAAAACAAACTTATAACTATTGGAACCATAGATTCAACTTGACAACATCAATCTCACTTTGGTAGGGTTTGATGTACACTTTTCCTTCCACTTCAAAAAGATATTGGAAACAAGTGATGGTATTAAAACTCTGTCTCTCTTTCTCTGGCCCTTTTTTTACTCCTTTTCTAGGTCTTTGTTATCTCTAGATTTCTCATATGATCTGACTTCTGACTTATACCCACCAAACTCCTTGAAAGTTACAAACTTTTTCTCCAAATCAATCATGAGAATATCCATGTTGCAAGAGATGTTAGTGACTTGTGTTTCCAAATTTCAAAACCTCTCTTTTGACTCATCCCATGTCTTGTTACTATACTCATCTACTATGGATAGAGTTTTCAAACATTATGCCAATTCTAGGATCCTACAACTTCCCAAGAAAACCCCAAAGAAATCTATGTTGATACCAATATGATCTGTAAACTATCATGGATATTCCACTGGAATAGTTTGTCCCAATAAATCTTACAAGTTTCTACAATCTATTATTATAAAGTGATTTACTTACGTTTAAAAGTAAATGTTACTTGCTTAATCCAAAAAAATATTGAAATAACTGAAACTGAAATGAAATAGGATAGGAAAATAACACACCATCCACAAAATGTATACAATATGTACCATAAGTAAAAAAAATGTAAAACCACAACTAGAATATGAGGCCTATCGTTTGCTCTTTTCTTCTTAGTTATGAAATGAAAATACAAAGAAACACACACTCACTATGGAGTTGGCATGGACAATGTGACCAATATGGATGCTATAAGATCTTCTACTATTTCTGTTATGCTTAAATTTCCCACTACCAAATTCTCTACTTAACTATGGAACAATACACAATACAATAAGAATGGAACCCCTTCCTTCCTTGGTGGTCTAATGTTCAACATAGCCTGATAGTCATTTAAGGTTAATGGTTTTGCATGCCTCAACCCCCACTTAATGTTAGGGTTTTGGACCCTCTAGAACCTTCTTTAAATTCCACATGTGACTAGATCCACATGTGTGAGCAATGGAAGCTAATGTGGCATCCACTCAATACCATAGTGGTCATTAAGATAGCTCAAATTGCACGAGGCATAACTTTTGCATATGAACTCTGATTGAGGTGATCCTCATGTCGTTTGAAATCTCTTGAAATCTAGAACAACATTGAGAGGTTGAGATATCTTCTCATAATTTTGTGACCCCAAACATGGTCATTTAAGGCTTGAAATAGTCCATAGAAGGTTCTCGAACCTAAATCACCCAAGTGGGACCTAACCCTAAAATGGACCCACAAGCCAATAGCTCCAATTTTTCCACCTAGAAATTACCAAAATAGATGATAAATTATATGATGATCCATTATGGATCATACCTCCCCATTTAGGGAGGATTTTAGTCCTCAAAATATTTTAATGAAGGAGGCATGAGAATTTTTCTTCTACCTTCTCCCCTGAATACCATTTGGTCATGTCTAGAAGTTGTCCTTTCAACCCAACCTGCTAGAGTTCATACTACCCCCATCAGGTTGTTTTTGACTCCTTCTGTAAAAATGTATCTTATGCTAACTATGCTTGATTTTTTGGTTCCAATTCCTCTATGGTAGGTAGTACTTTCTCATCAGTTTCCTGGTCCAACATGGAAAGCTCATATAGTTTTAGATTCTCCACATTCACCATTAAGTGAATGCACATATATGTGGTTATATTGAGTCTGTAGGCATGATCAACCACATTATCCAACTCTTAAAAAAGGACCATATCACAAATCCTTGGTCCGTTTACCAAGGCCTTGTAGCCTTTCTTTGTTTAGATGCAACCACATTCTATCTCCCAACTTGAAAATTTTCTCAATTCCATGTTGATCATATTGGTCCTTGTACTTTTCCTATGACTTATTCAAGTTATATTATACCTGCAAAAGTAATTCCAATAGATCCAATGGTCCTCTTCATAACCAATAAGATACAACTGGGACTTAATGAGGATTTTAAACACATTCCACTCAGTTACTTGGAGATCACCCTCCAACTTAAGTGTCTCCATGTGAATTTCACACCAAGGTTGGGCATGGCCCTCTAACTTCATTTTAGAAAATGAAATATTTTTCTCTTCTGCTATGTTATGAAAAATAAAACAAACTTATAACTATTGGAACCATAGATTCAACTTGACAACATCAATCTCACTTTGGTAGGGTTTGATGTACACTTTTCCTTCCACTTCAAAAAGATATTGGAAACAAGTGATGGTATTAAAACTCTGTCTCTCTTTCTCTGGCCCTTTTTTTACTCCTTTTCTAGGTCTTTGTTATCTCTAGATTTCTCATATGATCTGACTTCTGACTTATACCCACCAAACTCCTTGAAAGTTACAAACTTTTTCTCCAAATCAATCATGAGAATATCCATGTTGCAAGAGATGTTAGTGACTTGTGTTTCCAAATTTCAAAACCTCTCTTTTGACTCATCCCATGTCTTGTTACTATACTCATCTACTATGGATAGAGTTTTCAAACATTATGCCAATTCTAGGATCCTACAACTTCCCAAGAAAACCCCAAAGAAATCTATGTTGATACCAATATGATCTGTAAACTATCATGGATATTCCACTGGAATAGTTTGTCCCAATAAATCTTACAAGTTTCTACAATCTATTATTATAAAGTGATTTACTTACGTTTAAAAGTAAATGTTACTTGCTTAATCCAAAAAAATATTGAAATAACTGAAACTGAAATGAAATAGGATAGGAAAATAACACACCATCCACAAAATGTATACAATATGTACCATAAGTAAAAAAAATGTAAAACCACAACTAGAATATGAGGCCTATCGTTTGCTCTTTTCTTCTTAGTTATGAAATGAAAATACAAAGAAACACACACTCACTATGGAGTTGGCATGGACAATGTGACCAATATGGATGCTATAAGATCTTCTACTATTTCTGTTATGCTTAAATTTCCCACTACCAAATTCTCTACTTAACTATGGAACAATACACAATACAATAAGAATGGAACCCCTTCCTTCCTTGGTGGTCTAATGTTCAACATAGCCTGATAGTCATTTAAGGTTAATGGTTTTGCATGCCTCAACCCCCACTTAATGTTAGGGTTTTGGACCCTCTAGAACCTTCTTTAAATTCCACATGTGACTAGATCCACATGTGTGAGCAATGGAAGCTAATGTGGCATCCACTCAATACCATAGTGGTCATTAAGATAGCTCAAATTGCACGAGGCATAACTTTTGCATATGAACTCTGATTGAGGTGATCCTCATGTCGTTTGAAATCTCTTGAAATCTAGAACAACATTGAGAGGTTGAGATATCTTCTCATAATTTTGTGACCCCAAACATGGTCATTTAAGGCTTGAAATAGTCCATAGAAGGTTCTCGAACCTAAATCACCCAAGTGGGACCTAACCCTAAAATGGACCCACAAGCCAATAGCTCCAATTTTTCCACCTAGAAATTACCAAAATAGATGATAAATTATATGATGATCCATTATGGATCATACCTCCCCATTTAGGGAGGATTTTAGTCCTCAAAATATTTTAATGAAGGAGGCATGAGAATTTTTCTTCTACCTTCTCCCCTGAATACCATTTGGTCATGTCTAGAAGTTGTCCTTTCAACCCAACCTGCTAGAGTTCATACTACCCCCATCAGGTTGTTTTTGACTCCTTCTGTAAAAATGTATCTTATGCTAACTATGCTTGATTTTTTGGTTCCAATTCCTCTATGGTAGGTAGTACTTTCTCATCAGTTTCCTGGTCCAACATGGAAAGCTCATATAGTTTTAGATTCTCCACATTCACCATTAAGTGAATGCACATATATGTGGTTATATTGAGTCTGTAGGCATGATCAACCACATTATCCAACTCTTAAAAAAGGACCATATCACAAATCCTTGGTCCGTTTACCAAGGCCTTGTAGCCTTTCTTTGTTTAGATGCAACCACATTCTATCTCCCAACTTGAAAATTTTCTCAATTCCATGTTGATCATATTGGTCCTTGTACTTTTCCTATGACTTATTCAAGTTATATTATACCTGCAAATGGATTTTCCTGATCTTATAAATGAAAATTGTTATCCTTCAATGCTTCCGCTTTGGTTTCTTCCCTCACTCCTCCTTGATGTCCATATACAACATCCAAGGGTGAAGGTGGAAAATACCCAAAGAAAGTTTCAAAATGGGACTTATTGGTGGATTGCTATGTCATAAGAGTGTTGAATATAAAACAAATTTTCATCATAGGTCCTTGGATTCTTCTAATTGTAACCCCTCAAAACTTGAACCAATGTTATGTTCACTACTTCTATTTTCCCATCTATCTGCAGATGGAAAGATATGGATCTCTTCAACTTGGTGACCATATTCTCCCAAATTATAGTCAAAGGCACTTAAAAATATAGTGTCTTTATTTGAGACGATGCTCATTGGTATCCCAAAGTGGACCTAGCCATTTTCAAAGAACATGTTTGTTTCATTTTATCACAAATATGTAGTCATGTCACTTTCTTACTCTTGGAAAACCACCCATTAAATCCATGGATGCTCTCCCAAGATATAATAGGTGTAGGTAGGGGATGGTATAAACCTTTCTTTCTATTACTGGGCTTGATAGTATAACAAAGTATGCATCCTATAATAAATTAAGCTACATCTTCTTGCATTATAATGCAATACACATACCTCTATAAGTTAGCAACTATCTTCCCAACACCAAAATGAAGTGCAACTTTGGAGATGTGAGACTCTCTAAAAGTTGCAATCGTTCACCTTTAGGAACACAAAGCTTGTCTATCTTGTAGAGAAACCCATCCTTGAGATGATACTTGGCCTTACCTTCACCTTCTTCTACATGAACTTGGACTGATAGCTACTAAAACACCTATTTAAATTCCTCATATTATGTGTATTCCTCTTTGTATGCATCATGGTGAAAGGATTCATGTGCACAAGAGTTCCCAACATTATGATCTTGAATGTGGGTGGCATTCAAAGAATGTATACCAACTTATTAGTGTTGCATTTATTATAATTTATAATTAGATGAAATTGTTGTAAAAAACCATCCACTCTTAGTGTATGGTTTGTTGAATCTTACTCTTGGCCTCCAAATACTATAGTAGTTGGTGATCAATGTGGATGATGGTGTCCTTACCCATTATATAGTTCTTCCATTTATTAATAGATTGAACTAGAGCATAGATTTGTTGGAGTTACTTCACACACACCTAGGATTTCTTTTTCCTAAAGTTTTTATTTGTTTATTAGTCATAATTAGTCATTATCCAGTCTCCTATATTTTAGGAGAGAATATTCCACCTAGAGAATATTCTCTTTCAGTTGACACTTCAGTTTGACTAGTTGAGTTGAGTTTAGATGTTGCATTGGGATCATCACCATGATAATTAGATCTTGCCTTGGTATCATCACCAGAGTGGTGCATTAGCCTTGATTCCTTGAGTTAACTCCTCACTACTCTTTGTTCAGTTAGTTAACTAGTTAACTCAACTAGGTGGCAGTTGACTCCCGTAACTGCCTGAGAGACTAGAATAGGTGGCAGTTCACTCCCATAACTGTTGGTGCATGTCTAGATCACTCTAGACCACCACTATGGTGACTTGGTTCACCTCAAGTCGAACTCATTGAGTTATACAGAGTATATCATGTGTAAATTATTCATTATTCACAACGATTAATGAGAATTCTTTCCATTCTTTCTCTCCTTCTTCTTCTTTTTCCAATTCTCTCTGTAAATGTGTGTATCATTGTTCATCTAGATCTATTATGTGTATTTTCAAACATTTACATGGTATCGGAGCCGACAGACTGCTAAGAAAAAGCTACACCAAAATTTTTGCAGGGACAAAAGATTGAAGACAGTGGAAAGATGGAATTCCAAAAAGAATTCATTCTTACACCTTACAACTATTTTGTATGGAAGGAGAAAATAGCCATACATATTCGATCCAAAGGGTTATATAGGTTAACCATGAATACAGATACAGAGCCAACATCAGCCATAGAAAAATCCAAGTACTTAAATCGCATGGATGAGGCACTTGGAACAATTTGCAGTCTTATTTCTCCTGATCTACTTTTTCATATATCTTCCTGTAAGAGTCCTAATGAAGCTT
>JASDQU010264589.1:0-10211 GCA_032191745.1 Picea mariana
AAATTGTCTCCTTGGGACCCTGTTAGCCCCCAATTCTATTTAACATAGGCCCTTTTATCACCTTAGGTGCAGTTCGTATGGAACTCGTAGGCCCTTTTCTTAACGCTCTTTAGACTTTAAATTTATGGGCATTAGCTCCTTCTTCTAGCCCCTCTCCACATGCGACCTCAGGCTATGATCTGGGGATAAACCTTGAAATTCACTTCAGACTTCGGCGTTTGGGAGTTTCGAATGTTCCAACTCCTTTTCATCCCAAAGCGCTTCACACCCGAAGTGGTGGATTGAGTGCCACGTGTTCCAACAATTAACGACTAAAATTTTCCCTCTGCGATCTGAGGACACACATCCACTTCAAATCAATGGCCACAACATCCTTCACTAGATCATCCTTCAAGAGTTTTTGGATACTATGTCTTCACCTTTCTTTCGAAGGAATCTTCCTCCGAAGCTCGTGGATCTTTTCCACATGCCATTTCTGGATCTGACGATCCATATCTCCTCCCTCTTCATGACTTCACAAAAATTGAACTTTTTCTCTATGCAACACTTCTATAGCTCTACCTTCTGAACTCTCCAATATTCTACCATGTATCCTCGCTGAAACTAATGACTGGGATTTCTTCGCGGCTTGGGGACTTTGTGATCCACACTCTTTAAACCACGCTCAAACCTATGAATTACGAAGTTCCGAAAGACTTCACGACTATCCTCCAAGCAACTCACCTAGATCTAATGGTCTGGAATGATCCCACTTCCTTCTGAATAGATCTTACTCGTTAATTTGGGGAATGTTATAGGGATCCTCCCTATTGAATAATTCCCTCTCGCTACCTCTTATGATCTTGTTCCCCCTTCGAACTAGTAACTCCTCAAGGAGTTTTCTTCGACACTTAGTCGAAATTTATCCTATGCACACCTTGCATACAAAAGCTTCACATTATCTCTTATGAGCTCTTGAGTCGAAATAGACTCTGTCAATGCATACCTTGCAGACACTATGCACTCCTTGCACATGATCACAGAAGAGAAACAATTGAAACTTATATAATATCTCACATATTCATACATTCAACCATGTAAATGCATTCATAACATAAGAACAAATAATAACGACGAATTGAAATTAACATAAATCCTACGATTCATTCATTCAGATAGACATAGTAAAAACAACACCAAACATTTGGAACAATGTTTCTCTGTTATATTCATCCAAATGATATGTACATAGGCTCATACACTCTGATAAGTTTCAACCATATTTTGGCTACAATAACATTCAACTACAATACTCTTCAACTAAATTGCAACAACAACAACAACTACAATAATCTTCAACAATATTATTCGGGTATACATTACATTTATTTATACAAGACGAGCTCATAGAGATTTTCCCTACGACTACCTTAGTAATATCCTATCGAAATAAAAGCTTTCAACAACTAAGGATTTATTACAATAGATGTTTGAGACAGACAGATAAGAGCAAGTTCTTCGAATTTTGTACTGCAATCTACTACATTAAAAGAAAACACATTCCCCATTGATCTCATGTGATGGCTCAACTCTTAAACATTTAATATGTTCTTTAATTACATTATTTTTAAGATATTTATGTGATATGTCCTTCTTAAATTCAAAATAATTTCAAAATGCATGCTAGTGTGCTGGGATGTCTTCCACTCGCTCTTTGATGATGATTCTCCTGCATCATTTGTCCACATAATTTTAGGGTAAACCACAAGATTAGGGGTCAAAAACCATAATATTTCCCCTTTACAAAAATAATATTAAACAATTCATCTTTAAGTTCACTTTTTTCACAAATGAAAACCCTAAGAGTGACGCCACCCCTTTAGGTGGGACGTTTTGGAACGTCTAGGACAAACATTGAGTTGGAGATGGTAGGTTTGTGCCTCCAAAGGCCATGTGTCTCTAATCCAACCTTCTTCTTCATGATACATTTGTCTCTCCCTTCAAAATATTCCATGTGTATCCATCACCACCTCAAGCCCCTCAAGCATAACGTCAAGCCTCCAAGAGATGACGTTTTGCCTCTTCTAGGAAAAACGTTTGGCATGTGAGGGCTAGGTCATATCTCTCAAGTCATATTATAGGCTTCCAAAGGTTCATATTTCTCATATGACATGCAGACCATTGACATCCAACCTATAGGCTTCAAGCCAAATGGAGTCCTAAGCTAGGTTTGTTCCTCCAAAACTGTCCACCAACTAGGTCTTGCAAAGACAAATAAGCACGCCCTCAAAGGATCTCAAGTCAAAATATCATTATGAGTAAATCATATTAACAAATGATCCACCCAAGCATGTGCATCAAATATTACCCTATCAAACAAGTTCTCAAAGACATTATGCGACTTTCCAAGCTTGGATATGGGAGGGTTGACAAGGTGTCCTATTGGGTAGATGTTTCCTAGGTCAAGGATTGTTTCCCAAGTGATTCATCTCTAAGCCATGTAAAGTGCATGAAGTGGTTAAGGATCAATACTAAATGAGAATGGGGTTCATGACATGTAAGGGGTTGTAGTGTCTCAGTCATGGGTGCCTTTGTAGAGGGTGTGTGGCACCTTTGTTTGCACTGCAATTTTTCCAAGCCCATTTTTTTCCATTCTTTGTTTCTTTCATGTTTAAAGGATGAGTTGAAGGCCATTGTCCTGGCATGGTGTCCAGATAATGACAATGTCACTCACAAATACCTTGTGAAAATGAAAAGGTTGGATCATGATGAGACCCCCTTTCTCTCTACCATGCAACTGAGAGTCATTATCTTGGCTTGGTGACCAAATGATGATAATGTCATACCAATAGATACCCATGATCATGATAGGCTAGATCGTGATGATACCTCCTATCCTCCAACTAATCCCCTAAGCATTGTATCATTTATTATTGTGGCTACCCGTTTTCTTATAGATAAGCATTTCATTGCTTTCTTGGGGAATCCTTAGGCAAAGCATCTAGAAGGTTTATATATAGGATTTTATATTTTACCTAACAAAAATCCCTCTGGTACTTCAACCCCTTCTCCCCATAGAATGAGGGGCAAGCCCTTCTTGGGTCAATACACCCTAAAATCGCAAGAGATAATGAAATGGGGGTTTTACCTGATGAAACGTGGTAATGATGGTCGGGAGTGGTACGATGGCTCTTCAAGGGAGTTCCTAGTAGTAAACCCATTCCTGAGGAAGACCACTTACTAGGGCACAATGTCAACCACCAAGGTGAAATATGGAAAAAGGAATAATGTCTAAGCATATGTCATGAAATATAAAGCAATCTAAGATACAACGTACTTAAATGCCTCAAATATTGAAATGAAACTCACCATAATACCTGACTTGTACCTCATGGAGAAAGGCCTAGTGCCTCTTGGAAGCCAATGAGTGTGGTGGATGCCATCTGAAAATACTGAACTTTGTGGTGGTGAGAAGGGTCTCCATTTGTGCAAGTGGACACTATTGATCATGAAGTCTCTCAGAACTCCATATTTGCAACCTGAGGGCCTCGAGACATAATCTCCTTAGTTATCCCACAAAATGGGGATAACATCTGGCTCCTACTTGGGGACATGTGCTTGTCATAGAGTGCATGAAAACCACAATATCTCCTTGTAGACCTATGCCTGAAAAAAAACAGACAAAATAATCAGAGCATCTAGGGTGGTGCTATCACCCTTCATCCATATACATAAAAAATCCAAAATAAAAGCTAATGTAGAAAAGACAAATTTCATATTTTTTTTTTAAATTCTAAACTAAGCATGAAATCAATATGCAAGTAGAGAAAAATGAAAATGAAATGCATCTAAACTAATATGAGCAATCAAGATGCAAATGTAGGAAATCAATATGACATGCCTACTTACATGGGGCCATGGGGCCCTGAATATTAGGTGATGGGTGATGTCAAGTGAAGTTATACAACAAGTACAACCAATCGATCATCCCATAAAAGTATCTCCCCCTGTTCTTGATTATGTAAAACAAAAAAGATAAGTCAACCACATAATGATAATGAGAATAAATAAATATATAATCAATCGTGAAATGAAACTCATGGATATGGGTGGGGGGGAGGAAATTCAGTGGGAAAGAATATTCACCACTCTAATTATGCAAGAAATGTTGCCTGAAGTGATAGCCACAATCTTGATCAATCCATCTTTGAAGGGGGATACTATATGTAGATGAAGGATTATCTTCATTTGCGCACAAAGACTCATTGCTTGTCGAGGAATGAGAGGAAATGAGAGATCGAAAGAATACTGCATGGTCTCTTGGAGAAGAGGGAAAGAGGTAAGGGACAGGTTTAGGTGTAGAAAAACACCACCCCTTCACCTGCGAATATTCATGAAAATATCCAAGATGAAAACACTTCTTCTTTGAAGAATGAGCCTCTGATCGCTCTGAGGTGGCCACATTTTGGTATTCCTCAAATTTTGAGGAATAAAGTGGTTGAGATTCCTCGAATAAATCTGTAATCATGTCATGATCAATATCCCAAACATATGAATCATATACGCATGAAAAGTAGTCCTATGAAGATGACAACTCAAGCCCGTTTTCTTGAGGGCTACCCTCAATGTCATAAATGGGTCTCTATCGAAAATGAGATGACCAAAATCCCACCTACGTCTACCAATCTATATGAACGTGTCTATATGCTCATCAACCATATGTAAATTTTCTCTCACAAGAACATCAACAAAAGTGATCATCTCCTTGTCTTCGTGTGCAAGAGGAGTAAAAGCATGGATGTCTTCAACATGCTCCTCAAATTCATCATTGAGGCTAGTTTCTTCTTGAACTTCATGAATAGGACGAGAGCACGACTGGACAACCTCAACTACACCAAGCAGGAAAAAAGAGAATGAAGCCTCAAAATGTTGTGCTTCATCAAGATTATTTTTTCTCTTCATGGGCATGCTCCTCCATTGCCTCTTCATTACATGAGGCTTGATTTTTAATGCAGGTTGCTTTGTGTTCTATTTTTCAGAAATATCTATTGCATCAAAGGGTTCCTTTAACACCTCTTCACTTCCAAAGTCACGGAACAAAGTGTCATAAATATATTCAAAAGGATTACAACTCATCATGTTCTCTTCTTGATGTGCGAGAGGAATAAAGGCCTGGATGTCTTCATCAAATGGACGGGTAGATATGAGTGCTTCTTCTTGATCCAATGTCTCTTCCATATATTCATTAGAATCTTCTTGGTAACTTTCTTCATGTATTTTTTCTTCAAGCATCTCTTCACTGTCAAGGGCATGAAATAACTCTTTTATGCGATTTATCATTTCCTTAGCATCCTTTTCCTTTTCCAACTGTAAAAATTCCATCTTGGAGTCATAAGAAGTTATGTATGAGGGTCCATACCATGGTTCCATAGTTCCATTGACCGAATGGACATCTCAATGGATTCTCTAGGTAAGATCAAGTCTCACCGAAGGAGGGAAAGGGGGAAATAGGGAAAGGTTGGTTTGTGGAAAGTGGAGTCACCAAACAAGCTTCAAGGGAAACTTAGGAAGGGTGGAAAAGGGAACATTCTTCAATGGAGTCACTAGAAAATATAAGGGATAGATGCTTTGGGAGGGAAGCTTGCCAAAGTGTCATTAGGGCATGAAGAGGATTCAAAATGCTCCCCGACAACGACACCAAAATTTTATCGCACAAGTTGTAGGTTGGGAAAAACCTGACCCAACCACCAAAATGGCAATAACTAAGGGACAATATATCCAATGTCACCTCGATATAGGTCCCACACTTCGAGGGTGACTAGATCACTCTAGGGAGGCGATCACGATAACCCTGGGGGGATTGGCATGGATGGACGGGAAATAAGAGAGGTATCCCCATAAAGGTTATTAATGGAAGGGGAAATATGTATTTGATGACCCATCTTCGGGTGGTTTAAGGTTTCCAAGTCATTGGATGCCTACAAAGGGTGTTTGTACCTTCCCGAGACATGAGAAAAACAACACTTGCATATAGTAATGTTTGGTGTACAATAAAGTTAATCTTGTTGTCCCTAATTTCAAAAATAATAAATGATATATATCAGCACATAAAATATAATAAGTGCTGCAATATAAATGCTAAAATTTCAATTGAATAAGCACGAGACAAGCTAGTAAAACTAGTTTAGCTCAACAATGATAGAACAAGACTTTAGCACAAAAAGAAAGGCTATCATAAAAACATAACTACAGTGATATTTATCATCCTTATTGCTGTAACAAACTTGTTATTACAACAATATATTTAACCACTAAAAATTTCTTAAAACTTGCCAAAATATGTGTTGTACCTAGTAGATTATGTAGGCAGATTTTAGGCAATTTTCAGTGGTTAAATTAAGAGTTATTGAAGAGTTTGGTTAGGGTTTTATGCAACCCTAATGGTTGTAAGTTAAATTTGTAATAGAATAAAGAAATACTTGGAGAAATTAAATTCCCTAGTGGCTCAAGTAAGCATTTATAACGTAGATTTGATTCTGCTAGGAACAACTTCAAAATCATGAAATTTCACATTTCCCAAAGCAACAATTTTATATCTCCAATGCAACAAGTGATGACTAGTTCCTTTAATTATTGAGTTAATGGAGTTAAGAAAATAAAGAGCTAAAGGTACTACCTCCTTGGGGGTGTAAGTCCTCTTACTCCCCAAGGAAAGTATCCCTAGCTAGGGTTTAGGCTAAGAGGGTGTATGCACTTATACTTCTCTTACCAAACTTTTGTTAAACCAATAAAATTTAATCATAAAGTGATGGAGGCTAAATTGGGGATGTATGCCCTTATACTTCCCACCTAGCTTTAGCAAAATAACCTTTTCTTGAAACAAAATGATAATACAATGAAAAAAATCCTTACCAATTCAAGGAAAATGCTAAGATAAACCACCACAATAGCAAAGAAGATCCTTCCAAGGCTAGTGCATCACTTCCATCAACCATATAACCAAGAAAGTAGCCATACACAAGAGAAAAAGAGAGTAATAGCTAATGATAGCGAAAATTTCAGTCCAAGTACCTCTCCAATATGGGAGAGTTATTCTTTAAAATGAGATCTTATGATCTCTATTTATATAAAATGTCACTAACATAGTTTGTCCACATAATTTGTAACATCCCGCTCTACTGAGCACCCTTTTATTGATTTATTTTTTGAAGACACTTGCATGCAAGTGATCCGATTATGGTACATTGTGATTTCGTTTCGATTATGGATTATACATAATGATGATGATGTGTTGTGACTTATTATTAGTTGATGTATATATATGGGCAGATGCTATTGATGAGTTTTCTTGAGTGGGCAAGACATACGATAGGTTATGGATGCTGATGGCATCAATGGAATTCCTTGGACTTCAGATTGAGTCAAGGAGTAAATTTAATTTTTATTGAGTATTTCATTTTATGCACTTGTGACATATGATTGATTACAATATGATTTATGTATATGGATTATTGACATGTTTCTTATTAGTGGATGCAAGCTTGACAATGCTTGCTCATATGAATCACATAAGGAGTAGAGGGGCCATGCACATAAACCATAAATTGAGGGAGAGGTGTGGTAACATTCTTGTCATAGCCTACTAGCACTCCCATCGTGGTATGAACTGTAGGTTAACGATAACCTAGTTTGAGAGGTCCACGATGTCATGAGGGAGGACTGAGACAATCACTCACGAAGATTCTAAGGGGCGCGCAATAAGTTGAAGTCTGTATTCCTTAGAATCCATTAGTGTCTCACAAGGTTGACTGAATGGAGTGTTGACTCCAAAGGGTCGAACAACTTCCAAAAACCAGTCAAAGGCGAGTGGTACCCTTGGACCACGGAGGTGCATCTTGAAGGGCACGTCGCATAATTAAAAACTTGAGTCAATAAATCTAGGTGGCCTAGAAAACATTTAAATGATTAGACCTTATTGGATTAAATAATTGATTAAACAATGAATTTATTAATTATAAGCCCAATAAAAGTCTAAGCCTAAGTATAAATTTAATTAAGGGACTAAATGAATTATGACATAAGTTAAAATATTGGAGAATAATCAAACTCTAGGAAAAAGAGGAATAAAATTTAAAGAAATAATAAAATGAATTTTTAGAATAGAAAAAAATAAAATACGAGAGAATAGGTGTACACATAGAATAGGATCTAGAGTCAAGCTACCACTAGTCTAACTAGAAGAAGACTCCTATTCCAACTCTAACTAATATCTAGTTAGGAGACACTCTTTAAATGAGAATTTGGGGAACAAAGGGACACCTAAGAGAGAAAATAGGAACACATTAGGGAATGTGAGGGAAATTGAATTTGTAAATAAAATAAAATTGGTAATTACTTGTGCAACTTGGGGAGAGTGTGACAAGTGTGTGGGTAAATAATCCTATTTAAATTAATTAAAAAGTTAACTAATTGTTTATGTGGACATGTGTCACTGAAAAAATTTCTATGAAACAAATGGTATAGAAGGGAAATGGATTCACTTATTCTTGGCAAGGTTATGCTGCCAAAATTTTGGTGGACTGTGTTTTACTTGTGAGAGTTGGGATACCAAGCTTGAAGAAAGAGTGGAAACTCTTCCTTGCAAGGAAATATTGGAGCTACTATTTCTGGTTTACTCTGTGTAGCCCCTTTGCTGCTCGAGGAGCTACGGGGGAAGAAGAGTACCCCTAGCATTGTCTGGAAGGTACCGGTGAAGTTCCTGGATTGGAAAGTGGAGGATTTAGGTGCAAGTTCAAGTTGATTTCATCATCAACATCATTCTTCATCAACATTAGTGTTATTGTTATGGTATTTTATTTCAATATTGTTTTTACCTTATGAGAATTGATATAACTCTGAACTGAAAGAATAAAAGAAAATATTGAAAATTTCTGTTGTATATATTTAAATTACAATTCATTGTCATAAACAAAATTTTGTTATCTGTGTAGTTGAAAGCCCGATAATTTAAAAGTGTCTCTATATAAGGTTACTATAAGAATTAGAATGGCTATAGATTCCATGTGCAATACGAATCTGAGTTTCTATGCTATATTTCATCATCTCATATCCAACTATTCCAAGGTCAATTTATTATATTTAGTATCTAGAAATTACTTTGTTATGCATTACATTTAACATTTGCAAATCCAAGTCTAGATTATTGATTGAATCGATTGACTCTGTTTTTATCGATGCAATTAATAATCTGCATGCACTTATAGGAAAACATCAGCGCTTTATATTTTACTTAAGGAATAGCTTACTAATGGATATTCTGTTAATTTAAACTTTTCTTTTCACCAATAGTTTAGCTTACACTCTTCCTCTTAAACCGTAAAGAACATGCATTCATACCTATTTATGATAAATCTAGATTTGTTTCAATTTTCTAAACCCAACACAAAGGTATCTCGTCAATACCACCTGTGCCGATGCTTGATATAAAAACGAAATAAAAAAAAAAACTTGTTGTAGCAGAAATACAATGCCCTGAACGATCGAAGTGTTATCTCGTCGATACCCTTCCAACTCTAGTCCTCACCTCCTTACGAGGTTCTTAATTTCTTAGTTGTGCAGTGAACTCGTAGTAAATCTTTCTTTACACATCACTATTTTTCCTATTAATTAATGGGAGTTTATGAAATATTGTACCTTTAACATCTTGGAGTAGTATGTTTTACTATCTATGGTACTTGGTTGATTAAGAAGAAGAAGAAGAAGAAATTTTAACGTCCACGCGACTAACAATAGCCTATGGCACATATCACCTCATACACTGATTTCTGCATTTTAGTCCTTTTCTTGTTCAACTTGATGATGAGCTCTCCCACTTTCTTCACAGTCCCCTCACTGAATAAATTATTCCAAGAGTTAGCTGTTAAAATACTCGCATAACTATCCCTATTTTATTTGAAAGCTTCACACTCTAAAATGAAATGTTTTTTTTTCCACTTTTCTGGAGTTGCAGAACATACACACGCTCTCTTCCCAAGCTTCCTTTGGTTTTTTCCAACGCTCGGTTTCACAACGGAGTTGATGGGAATTAGTTCTTAATTGAGCAATAAGCATTTTGGTTCTCCAAGATATATTGGCCCCTATGTACGCTTTTTGATGGTGGTTGTAAGTGGGGTTAAACTCTTCAATGTAATACTTTTTCTTTCTCCCTAGCCCTTTATCCCAGGATCGCTTGT
>JASDQU010264590.1:3579-15497 GCA_032191745.1 Picea mariana
TACTTCCACTTATACAAGCACCAACTCTCTGGTTTCTCTATCACCAACTAGAAGGAAGCACCAACTCCCTAAATATTCCAGCACCAACTGGATTTATACAAGCACCAACTTGTATACATAAAACTCTGTGTTTTCCCAAGCACCACCCTGCCACCCTGTTTTCTAGCCACAACTATATGGAAGCTACAACTCCCAATATTCAAGCACCAACTCGAATATCAGAGGACCACATTCCTCCCTAGCACCACCCTACCTCTTTGATTATAAATAAATGATTGAATAACCAACAACACAGATAAATCAATTCTTACCACTTCTTCTCTTTTCTGTAAATCTGGTCTTCTTCTAACTGTTCTGCAATTCTTTTCTTCCTCTGTCTGTTTTGCAATTCTTCTCTTCCTCTGTCTATTCTGCAATTTTTCTCTGCTTCAAGTTGTTCTGCAATTATGCTCTTACTTCTTTCTATACCTCATCTGTTACTCATCTCTGAGTTTTATCTCACACTACGCATACTGTCAGTCTCACACTGTGCATACTGTAATTTTTTCTTTCTTATAGTTCAACTCATTTTTCATTCAGAATGACCAACCTTCCACAGTCATTGCATTTATGTTTTATCCTATACCTCCTATTCAATTACACCTTGAATCTCCAAGAAAACACATCAACAACTGAATCACCAACCGTCCAAGAATCATGATTCAGTTCTGCTAACTGAATCGTAACTGATCGATTACCTATGAGGTGAAACAGTAACCCTTCGATCAAGTTTCCAATTAAACAACATCGTTGGATTAAATCCATAGGATTTCATGTTTATCTCATATGCCCACTAGCTGTGACTGAGCGCTAAACAGAATTTGAATTTCATGAATTCGCATCTCGACATTCTTGTGATGAAGGGTCTTGAAACTCCAAGTCGCGATCGCCGAAACTCTGAGATGGAGCTTAGCACCACTAGCTTCTTCCCCTCACATGACCACCAGCGATGACCACAGGCTGTGCCAAAAGGTGCTTTGTATTTCGCGAACTTATGAACTTTATCAAGCCTGATCAACGGTCAAGATATCCAATGATCCGACGGTCCAGATCTCATCGCGATCTCGCATATCGCAATTCCTGTGATGAAGGGTCTTGACACTCCAAGTCGCAATTGTCGAGACTCTGAGATGGAGCTTAACACCGCTAGATTCTTCCTCTTACGTGACCATCGACGCTGACCACAGGCTATGCCAAAAGGTGCTTCGTATTTTGTGGACTTATGAACTTCATCGAGCCTAATCAACGGTCAAGATCTCCAATGATCCGACAGTCCAGATCTCATCGCGATCTTGCATATCGTGATTCATGTGATGAAGTGTCTTGATACTCCAAGTCACGATCACCGAGACTCCGAGATGGAGCTTAACACCACTAGCTTCTTCCCTTAATCCTTTGACAATGTGACCTTGTCTATGACCACGGGCCAGACCTTATCACGATTTCCTATATCGCGAGTTGCAAGGTTAGAGCATTTCCTTCCTTTGACTTTCTAGTCAGCGAAAAATTAATCCCTTGCCACATGTCCCTCTTGGATCAACGGTCAAGATCTTATCGCGATTTCGCAACTTCACAGGCCTTCATCATGCCTGATCAACGGTCCATGATATTGATGATTCGACGGTCCAGATATTTTTTTGATCTCGCATATCACGAGTTCCCACACCATGCTCCATTGACTCCTCCAATGTGCAAGTCAGCGAAATTCCAATCGCTTGCCACGTGTCCTACGACTCCAATGGTCAGGATTGTTATCACCATTTCGCATATCGTGAGTTCGAACCCCTTTCCTTTGGATTTCCCAATCTACGAAACTCTGAAATGAAACCTTTGTCATGATTTGACTATTTTCCTCCTTCTGATCTTACACTGTTGATCTTGTCATTATCGCTACGCCAGTGATCGTTTTGATCTTCGCCATCTGATCGTGCTGATCTTTGCCATCAATGAAAAACATGCATACTTTGCCTCTGTCTAAAAACATGCCAACACATCATGCATCAAACAAACATAACGACCTAGCATACTAGCACATCATGCAGTTGGAAGCCACATATGACAATCAATCAGACAACAATAAAAATGACTACCCGTCTATTCTACCCTACAAGATTACGACCTCTAGGACACATAAGCAATGGTCAAGCCCAGGTTCTCATCATTTTTGACTATTTAAGGTCTCAAGGATGACGACTATTATGAGAAAGAAGGAGGTGTATACATCCTGTCTGACACAAGAAAGACCATGCCTACTAAGCTAAAAGATAACATCAATCAACCAAACACAACAATATCAATGAAACAAGTAACTAGAACCTTCCCGACAAGCGAGAGACAATCACATTGAAATTACAAAACCAATACAACCTTAATTACAAAACAACATCATACACATCGAGAGGTGAATGACCCTAAGTTGGGTTATCATATGCACTTCTTGATCATCATGCACAATGATCCAATATTACAGAATCATGTTGCCACAGTGCAACAAGCACACCAGGGACCCAAGCACAGTAAGAACAAATCTAAACCTTCGACCCAACATAAAATCCAATTGTTCCAAAATCCAACTTGCATGGGCATACATTATACGAAACCAAATGAGAGAATTGTAATCAATCTAGCTAAACGGGGTGCAATGTTACTACAATCAAGACAGGGTTAGAAATTGCAACATTCTAGATGTATCTCACAACTATCATACCAACATAAAAATATTCTAGCACATTTCATCCAACCTCAATCAAAATCCAAAAACTTATAAAAATACTTCCCTCCTTCATTTAAAGAAAACCCCTCATAACATCATAACAAACTGAAGTGTTATTTGTAACTGAATAACCATTGTTTACCCTTAATGAATCATAATTAACATAAATCAAAATATTTCATCAACCTTCCTAATTTACAAACCTTTTCATCATTAGGAAGAATGAGCATCAATTATATTTGAATAAATTAATATTATCCTATGAAAATTATCATTTAACATAAGGCATTTGCTCCCCAACATTCTTTCAATTACAACCCCTTTACATCATTATGAAGAAAAGAGCATCATTTATATTTGAATAAATAAATATTTATCCTATAAAATTAGTATTTAACATAAGAAAATAAATAACTAGACAAGTTAAAGTGAGGATACCATCATTTTCAAGGATTAATCATTCCCTTCCATCTATCTAAAAAAATACATCCTCTTAACATTACGAAGGAATAAGTGGATGTCTTCTAATTAAAAATTGTCATTAAGGCTCCACATGCAAGCTTACAATAGTTATTATAATAACTGATTTTTATACAATTGAATTAAAGGCATTCCAAAAGTTCCTTGAAACCCTATTAGAGTCTTATCTGGAATGCATTCAAGGGAAAAGCACTGATTTAAAAAAAAACTGTAAAACAAATTCAAGTATTAAAACTAATAGTCATAATTAAATTGTTATATAACTGTTGTATCCACCATTAACACGGAACTATTAAGATAAAGAAAAAAATTTAAAATGATTTAAAACTGTTAATCAATTTAACTCTTATAGTATTGTTATAATCACAATGAGGTGGTTACGATAGTTGTTTTAATTACACTTGTATTCATGACATCCAACATTAAAGAAATAAACTGATATAAAAATAGCCACATCACTACTTACTCAGGAATTGCAGAAAGTAAACAAAGGAAACTGCCACTGCCATAAAGATATCTTCCATCCAGGTAAACAAACAAAGGAAACTGCCATTTCCATAAATATCGCTTCCATCCAGGTGTCAACATGCCCCATTTTTACTGGGCCTTGGTATATTACGTGATCTTGAGCCTCATCTCGACCAACAAGTCTCATGTGACACGCCATAAAGTTTGACTAGAGAGAGAGAATAACCACTGCTTTGTTCATGGATTGTGTGCATTGGAAAATATGACATCAATGGACAAGACATAGCAATGATCAGGCGATGTTGATTGGAGATATCTAGTCACGTCGATGAGGATGGAAGGAGATAAGGCTTTATCATAAAAAGGCAATTGCATAATCACTCACATGAACAAAATGAATGGCTCTAATGGTATCTAGGCATGGCGTGGGTCAACGGACATGATGTAGTACATAGTCCACAACACTAGGAAAGAATCATAGGATTAGGATAGGATCTTTTGCAAGATCTGGATAATAAATTGCCTACATAAAAATCTCTTCCATATTGAATCGTTGTCGGGAATGAAAACAATACACAGTCCAACATTAACTCACAATACAAAAAGGATCATAAAAACACAAGCAAGGTTGGGATCTGGTGCTCGTTCTAGCCGTGAAATGATCAAACAAACTCCAGAAAGAAAATAAAGCACAACCACATTGAATCACACTAAAAAAAAGATTATAAAACGCGGGCAAAGGTTTTGGGTCCGAGGCTCATTCTGGCCACGAGAAATTAAGACCATAACTGCAGGAATAGAATGATATGCGGTCCAATTTAATCACAACACTTAGAAGAGAGATTAAAATAATAGGAAAAGGTTTGGGTCGAGGGCCCACTCTTGCTTAAATCAAGGCAAGCATCCAATCCAAGCATGATCCTCCCAGTGTCCATTATATCCAGACAACCACCAAGCACAAGGCTCTAAGGGAGAGTCCATGAGGCCAGGGGCAAAGAAGTTCATAGTGGGAAACTTGATGTGTTTCAAAAAAATAAAAAATAAATTAAAATCAATTAAAACCTGTAAGGAACCAAGGGTTGCACAATAGTAAATAAGATCCCAAGAAAATTTAAGACCACAAGAGACAGGTATAACAGGAGAACTATCATAGCGCTACAAAAATAAGAGGAAGAATGTAGACGGAACTGGAATGGATAAAGGTTGATGCACTACCGGATTTGGACTACAGATAAATTAAACAAAAGGGTAGATCCTCAAGCAATAGAGACCATAAACTATATAAGGATGAAGTCTCTCTTGGTTGAATCATAAATCCATACACGAACAACGAAACACAGAGAGAGAAACCAGAAATTAATACCATCTAGATGTAAATCAGCATACAATCAAATAAATAAAATTGAGAAATTTAGACCTGTGTACCTTGAGTGAAGGCAAAGGTTCCACTGCTATCGTCCTGTGCTTGCACTTCGTCCTGCTTCGACTTTCCAACCATTGAGACCTCACCAGTACCTACCAACCAACTCTAGGGGTACTCTTCTTCCCCTGAGCCCTCCAAGCCGCAAAGGGGCCCACACACAATACCAGAGAATGCTAGCTATCTGAGATGGATATCCCAACTCCCACAAGAAAAGTCCAGTCAAAGTAAATTCCAGCAATGTAAACTTATGCATACCAGATGTAATCCATACTCCTCCTCCTCCATCCTTTTTATAGAGTTTTCGTAGTGTATAGTTTCCCAAACCCTCATTAGATTATTTTTATTAAATTTAATTAGGATAAACCTCCCTCGTATGCATGTCACTTGATACCTTCGTTGCACAAGAAAATAAATAAATTAATTAATTAAATTTACCTATTTCCCTCACCCACCTAAAATAATTCCTAAAAATACTCCTCAGTGTCCCTTTATTCCCTTACATTTCTTACTTGACTTACGCCTTACTTAAATCCTAGTTGAGTTCACAAATAGAAAGTTCCAACGACTAGATTCCCTACTAAGTTATAAATTCCCCTTTTTCTTTAAGTTTCCCCTTTTCTTTAAGTTTTTCTTTTCCTTTTAAGTATCCCCCTTTTTTAAATAAGTTCAAAATTAGAAAGTTTAGACAAAAAAAACCATTTACCCCTTTTAATAATTAAACCTTCATTAAATTTTTACTTTAATTATTAATGCTTGAATTTTCTTTACCCCCTTCTTGTTACATGTCCATTTAGTTTTTTCATTTTTGTTCACATATTCCACTTAGACCTAGGTTTTAAATTCACTAGGTTTAGAGACAATTCTTACGGGAAAAATTTGTTATTAAACTTCACTCATACCATCGTTCATTTTAAGGACGACCAGGTCTTAAGGAGGCATATTTTTCTAGGTACTAGGTTTATTAACTTACAATAGTTAAAGTTACAATGTGCCCTTCAAGATGCACTACCTTCTCCAAGGGTGCCACTTGCTTGCATTCCATTTTTATTTGCACTACTTGCCCTTCCATACGCACTACGTTCTCCAAGGATGCCACTATCTTATTGACTGAATTTGTTAGACGTGAAACCCCTGTAGTCAATACTCTGTAAGGCGACCTTGTGGGAGACTATGGGCCTCTAAGGAATAAATACCCTACCTTATTGCATGCCCCTTAGAATCATCATGAGTGATTTTCACAGTCTTCCCTCACAGCATTATGGATCTCTTGAACTAGGTAATCGTTAACCTACAGTTCGAGCCATGGCGAGAGTGCTAGTAGGTTGTGGCAGGGCTGCTACCACACCTCTACCTAAATGTATCTGGTTGTTGTGCGTGACCCCTTTACTCCAAATGCGAGTCTGGCTGAAAATCTATCGTCATCTTGCACCCATCAACGAAACATGTCAGCTATAAAAATGAACATCATAATATATAGTCATACGTCACATGTGTAATATAAAAAACAATCAAACCATAACAGTCTACTCCCTGACTCGATCTGGAGTCCAAGGAGATCCATCGATGCCATCAGAATCCTCTAACGTCCAGAGTCATGCACACTTAGGAGAACCCAGTCAATAGCATCTATTGATGTAAATATAGAAAAAATAACATATCATCATATCCACAATATCTCATAATCATAATCAAAACAACCAATCGTATAATGAACCAGATCACTTGCACACAAGTGTCCTAAATGAATAAGTCTGCTCAGTGTGCACAAGAGTGGGATGTTACACCCATTCTAGTGTTACTGCATTAAAAAATACTTGTATATAGAATCTCACTTCCATGTACCTTTGGGTATATCAAACATCCCCTAGGTATACTTGAAACTAAAACTAGATAAATAGATCAACCATCTTGTTTCTATAGTACACTAATACAAATATTTGGGGAGATGACTCTCTAGTACCATGGTAGTTGGGTATTATAACTAAGGGAATGATCAAGATTCCTTAGTTAGTGACTTGAGATATTGGGCTAAGAACTATTGTTAGACCCCACAAGTATATCATAAATTTACTGGATAGTTGGTTGTCATTGATGTCAACAAATGTGATGGATGTATTTGAAGAAGTATACAATAATCCCCAGAGGTGTGGTCATGAGGCATGAATTTTTTTTAGGAATAAGGACATGAAGGACAATGTAAATACATGTAACACACTCATATATCGATACTCCTTATTGTGTTGTTTCCAACAATAGTTGGTACGTCACGTAGTTCATCACGACTAAGGAGCTATGAGGTCATGAATTTGGAAGCCCCGAAGAATGGTTAAGAAATCATAAATTGTTGGAACAAGAACTTGTTATTTGGCCCCAAAATGAGGAAAAAGGGTAAAATAGTTGTAAACAAGAAGTGACATGTCCGCCCTAAACTTAAGTAAAGAAGTTACTTGGAAACGTATAAATAGACATCAAGAGCATCTCATTTGTACACACACAAGTTCATTGAATATATATCTAAGTGATAAAGTGATTATTTTATAAGGTAACCAAGGATATCTGAGGAGAATTTTATAGGGAAGATGAGGTGAGGAAGGGAGAAATTCCAAATGAGGATGAAGTCTTTTGATGATGTGTTCTAAGGTATGTTATTTAAAGGTCATCTTAACATTTTCGATATAATTGTTTTCTAGAATGATTCAGATAGAAAAATTTAGAGGAGGTTGAGAAGACATGCCAAGGTACCTATGGTAAAAATTTAATCTTTTGGTTCATTGTGTAACGAAACCCGTTGTTAAGACCACAAGCCTTGCAAAACAAGTACAATTTTTTTTTTTTTGTAGGAAATAATAACGACAATACATTCAAACATTACAACACGACGATGAACACAACACATGAAAATCACACATAAATAAACATAGCAACTGTTGTCCCTTGGTTATGGAAGGAAGCGAAGATCAAGGAAGAAAAGGCAAAAAGAGAACTGTGCGGAAGACACAGTGACTGTTAATGGGTCAAAGTGAGAAAAAGAGCAGAAAAGATGGAGCAAAACCTGAGAAACCAAGTCATTGGATGAGGAGATCGAGGATGACAAGTTAGAAAGGAAGAAGGAACATGGACAACTAAGAAAGCGTAAAAATCCATTTTTAGATGCTTTGGAGCACCACGCGAGAAGGAAGAAAAGATAGGTTGGCAAAGCCCTGAAAATGTGGGTCAAGCTGACCTAGGGTTTTGGTATCTAGGGTTTTGACACCTAAGCTTCGGCCTAAGGATGTCGGTGAGATATTGTTAGCAAAGTTTTGAGTTAGACTTCATCTTCTTTGCAGGTGTTGCCGAAAGGGCCGGTAGTTAGGGCTTTGTTGGTGCGTTGTTGTAGCATTGAATCCTGGGTCTACCCCTATGCCAACAATGACCTATCATACTAGAACATCATGGAGTGAGAAGAAACACACGACATTCAATCAAACGAATAATAAAAATGACTACATGCCCGTCCTACCCTACAAGGTTAGGACCTCCAGGACACATAAGCAACAATCAAGCCTAGGTTCCCATTGATTTAGACCATTTAAGGTCTCAAGGCTGGCGACTATTCTGAGGAACAAGGATGTGTCTACATCCCTCCCCACACAAGAAATACCATGCCTACTAATCTAAAGAAACATCAATCAATCCAAACACAACAACTTTAACAAAACATGTAGCTAGAATCCTCTCGTCGAACAAGAGACAATCACATTAACGTTACAAAATGAGTACAACCTTACTTACAAAAACAACATCATCCACATCGAGACTCGCATGATCCTAAGCCAGGTTTCATATGCACTTATTGATCAACATGTTAAGTGACTCAATCATAAGGTATCATGTCACCACATTGCAATAGAGGCACTAGGGACACACGTGCAAACAAAATAATTCTAAACCTTCAACCCAACATAAAATTCAACATTCCTGAATTCCACTGGAACTGACATACATTATTATTGAAAGATGATGTTTTAAAGTTGTAAATAAAAAGAGAATGTGTTAAAAGTGAAGAACCTTGTAGTTTTCAAAATCATATTCTACTTCTATAAGCTTTTTTTTTTCTTATTTCATTAAAAATTTCTTCACACTATAACAAGGTTTTTAGTAAATACTTTTACATATTACTAAACTAATATCGAATTGAATAATTCTAGATATGGAAAAGAAAAGAACTATAACAAAACATAATTTCTTGTAAATTGAAAGATAACGTTCTAAAATTACAAGTGAAAGGAGAATGTGTTAAAAATGAAGAACGTTATAGTTTGCAAAAATATAGCCAAACTTTTATCTTCCTTTTTCATTATAGCAGATTTTTGAGTTAGACATCCAAATAATTATAAACATTGAGGACCTTTTACCTTTATCTCAAATAAGAAAAACCAATTTAGTATAGATACGAATAAATAAGTATAAGACCAAATGTAGATTAAGTTTATAAAATCAATAACCACATTATTTTTGTGAGTGGGAAATCCCTCTACGGACTAGCACTTAGGGTTTTATTATGCATGTAGAAAAGACCTAAAGATTCCTACTTTCTACCATCGTCCTAGACCTAATCCCTATTATTCTTAAGCAAATACATACTTAAGAAGATCAAGTGAGCATACCTTATTTCGGGCGTTTGATATCGATCCTTCTTCATGCTTGATCACTCTTTGACTGCAACTCTCCTCCCAAAGATGACCTGCATTCACACAAGACCAACAAAGAACTCCACATGCATTTGATCTACAGATTAATGGTTAGAGATTCAATCAATATGTATGCAATAAACCATGAAAACCTCATATGGTGGGACGGGAAAAGTACTTCTTTATTATTGACTTCAACAAATCAACTTACAATGATGAAGCCGACCACTGCTTCACGAACCTGGTCCTGGGCTCCTCTTCAACTGTCCTTCAACTTCTTTGCTCTATATTTCTCTTTGCACAAGGATGGCTAAAGGGTTGGGACAAAGGGAATGTGCAATCGGGTATAGTTTCTTTACTATGATTTTCCTCCTCCAAATGGGACCCCTAACCCTTCTTTTATAGGCTAGAAGAAGCTAGGTATTTGGTCAAACCCTCGGCCATGCATGGTCGAAAGGTTTAGTTAACTCACCCAAAGTTGTGTGTTCCATCAACAACTTTCCTTTTTTTGTGCTTTTGTAGGTACACGTGGATTGTCTTGGGTCAACTAGCATGTACACACGTGCAGTAATGTAGCAAGGCACATGGGCCTTTATAAAAGAGGTTTTTTAGAAGAGTTGTTTAGTATTATTTTGGCAAAGAAGGAATCTGAGATGGCTTGATGCCAGGTAAGCATGTCTGGTGCAAATTAGGGTTATAACAGATGCCCCCTAATGTGTGAGGTCAGAAGAGCATCTGATGGCCGAAATACATTAACAATATTCACTAATGTGCCGAACAAGTGAGCCCAGGGACCAAAAATCAGGAGGTGTCATCTGCAAAATAGTAATTGTCTCACCGAGGAGAGCATACCCATGCTTGGGATAAAATGAAATCATGGCTACCAATCAAATACACTATAGATCCATGCCATATAACTATATAAAGTGTATCCGCGAGCAATACACAACGGAGCTACATCTCGAAATAAAAAAGATATACGTGTAGAGTATCCATCTTCTTAGAAGTTGATAAGGCCTGATGGTTGGAGATGAGGTCTTTAGAGCTCGAGCAAAAACTTCAAAATCTTCAAAACTCGGGTAGGAGTGTAATATGAGTGTACAACTTCACTACTCAGAGGTCTTCGACGACTCGTCGATCATGGACTAGAGAATCTTAATGATCAGACTGAAGGCTTCATTGATTTCGAACAAAGACTTGATTAGACTTTCAGGATGGTCGGGTATGAGGGCAAGAGACAAACTGCAGAGGGGCCGACTCAGGCTTGGTAAAAAATTCCCTTGGACAATAGCACGACAAATGATGAGACTCAAGCAGCATGGCATTAACATAAGATTACGAGGTAGGAGGCAACGCAAACTTTCCATATGTTTGGAAGAATAACCAAATGGAAGGAGGACATAGCTCTTTGTAGTGAGATCATCTTCCTGAGGTCATATTAAATCCCAAAGTTTGATGAACAAACGGACAAGGATGCTTTATCCAAGGGCGACTCATTATGCTGCCAATAAAAAAAATACTTTTCCCTTCCTCTTTTTGGGGTATATTTGACTTTTTTTTTATCTTTTTTCAATAATTTTGAAAAAAGAATAAAAGAATGTTATGTTACAAAGGAGGAACGAGTGTTTCAAACATACAAGTTCAGGGCATAGGGACAAGACCGATGTTCAAAGTAAGGACACTCGGGAAAAATCCTCCAGGGGCCAAAGGTGTCAAGACGCAGAGGCAAAGTGCTACAGGGCTTGCATATAAGGTATGCTTCAGATGGTTCAGTTGAGATCAACATGGAGCTGGAATTAGGCTAAAGACGTGGGTATGAAAATGTGATTAATAAAATACACAATGGTAACGTCCTTCGATGTGAGTTTAACAAGCCCAGAGAAGGAAAGCTTGGCGGTTTTTCATATTTAGAGCGTCTAAAAAAACGTAAAAGGAGACTCTACTGGGGTACCTTTTTCGAAGGTAGTCTAGTCGGTTCGAAAAAGGGGTAAACTAGCACCGACAAGACGTCTATTCAAAACCATTTTAACGAGTGTGATAAAGACAAGATCACTTGGCCATTTTTTCATTTTTAAGGAGTTTGAAAAAAGATTAACTATGGACTCGGTCAAGAATGTTCTTCTGG
>JASDQU010264593.1:4496-15410 GCA_032191745.1 Picea mariana
ATAAATATTAAGGATATTGTTGGTAAAGTCAGCCCCAATGGAATAACCATTAAAAATTATTTTGAATTTTATTTGGGTCAAGTTGGCCCTAAAAAGAGGGTGCCAGATCTAGTATAAATAAGGAACCTAGGAGTTCATTTGTTACATAAACTCAATTGATTTTTAGATGAGGTAACCAAGAAGATATGAGGTGAATTTAGAGGGAATATGAAGTGAAGAAGGGAGAAATTCCAAGGGACGATGAAGTCTTGTGATGATGTGTTCTAAGGTATGTTATTTAAAGGTCATCTTACCATTTTCGTTATAATGTTTCTTCTAGAATGAGTTTGATAGTGAAACTTGAAGGATTTTGAAAACACATGTCAAGGTACCTATGGTAAATCTTTCAGATTCTAGGTCATTTTACTTTTGGAGATACACTTTGTGAAAGAGAGGGTTTTTTACTAATCCCGAAACTAGTCTCAAACAGGTGTTCTGAGAAAAATCGTCATAAATACTTCATAGAACATCCAAATTCTGTTAGACTGATTGCATTGGAAATATTATAGTCCATAGTATCTTGTGTGTAATTTTCAAAACCACATATCCAACATTCCACGTGTGGCATGCTCTACAAGTTCTCCCTCTAGAATAGGACATAATTAAGCAAGGTCTGTCATTTTCACTATAACTCCTTTTCAAGGATGATTTAGGGAGTGAAACTTGGAGAAATTTCAGAGAAGATATTGAAGAATACTGGGTACAAGTTTCATACCTTTATTCATTATAGGTACAAATATATGATTGTTTAGAGTTAGGGTTTGTGACTAATAAAAAAAACTAGTCCCACAAGACTGATGTAAAGTTTGATGAAGATGTTATTCTCTTGTTGTTGAAGTTGAGGAAGGTCTGCAGGTCTATGATCACACACATCGGGTTTCTACATGACTAAATGTATGATTTTTCTATGTTCTATTTTGATGGTTATGGTATATGTTTAAGGGATATATTGGATGGTTTGGCACATGCTTAAGTCATGATTTTGGCATATGGTTCGAGGAGAATCTTGGATATTAGGCACATAGTTTGAGATGTGATCTGGTATATATTTACATGTTTGAGGAACATCTTGGTACATGGTTGATGGATGTTATGGTACACTCTTTAGTACATGGTTGATGGATGTTATGGCACATGTTTGAGGCATATCTTGGCACATGGATTATGGATATGCCACATTATTGTTACATAGATGATATGGCACACATGTCTTAGCATATGATTTGATGCACATCTTAGTGATGGTATTGGTGTATGATTTATGAGAGTGAATATGGTATTATTGATGATGTTATTGATGATGAGGTATCAGTATCAGTGATAGGGAAAATGATAGGTTGGATGATGATAGTGACAGGTTGATTATCAGGGACAATGATTATCAATGATAGGTTGATCATCAGTGACATATTGATTATCAATGACAGGTCGATTATCAATTACAGGTTGATTATGAGTGACAATGTCGGTGATAGGTTGAGTCTACACTTTTATTTCAGGGTGGAAGGAAGGGGAAATGAAAGGGGATCGTAGCTTCCTTCCGGTTGGATATTCCTTCAGGTTGTAGCCTGCAAATTGGGGGGTCATTGTTACACATCAAAATTAATCTCTTTGATAATGTCACATTCTCATTGTCATAAGTGTTGCACTTTTGTTGCAAGTGTCACATTCTCGTCACATAAGTGCCACATAAAAAATGACACCATGAAAACACTTGACACAACCCATAAAACATGTTAGAATAAGAAGCCCCATAATTTGACAGACAAAACAAAGTGTTTTTCTATGAGAATGGGTCATCTTAGCAACTTTTGGAAGATCAACACTCCCCTGCTCATGTACATGGAGTGCTTGTGCTCTTTTTCTATCTACCAGGGAGCGTTGTAGAACTCTATTTCCCATTGTAAGGGAGTGTCGAATTGGTTGAGCAAATATTGGAAGAAATCCTTGTTTCTTCTAAGGACAACTATGAATGGATCGAGTTGGTTTGGCTCGAATCTAACCCTTAGGATAGATCTAAGGGAGATATCACACCTAATGGAGCCATATACTCAACTAATCCCAAATATAAACAAGGTGGTTGATCCTCTCAAATCTTATAAATGGAGGCATTCTCATGGTGAACAAAGAAGAAAATAATTAGCAAAGCATTGTTATTCCGATCGTGGATATTTTGAGCAAGGGTTGGATGAGGAAGACTTGGAGAGGTCGCCACAACATCATATGAAGATTGTAAGTGTCTCTTTAAAGTTCTAATCAATACACTTGGCCTATTTCCTTCTAGTATGTGTTTACTTGTACTTGTGTATGCTTGTTTTAATCTTCATAAATAGATCAATTTTTATAATCCATTGGAGTAGGAGATATTTGTTTGTCTCTTGTCATCCATTGTAGGTATTTTTCAGAACTCTCAGATTGGAGCAGCGTGGACAAAATTTGAAAGTGAGGTACATCATACTATCCCTCCTTATCTATTTTTTGATGGGAATAACTAATCTATAGGAATGGTAGTGTCCAAAGGTATTTTTCTGTCTTGGTAGAGGGGTCTGTACTCCAAGGGAAAATTCACCTGTCTGCAGGGGAATTATTCTGTAATAGAAATTGGTGACTCCACTGGGAACCAAACTTTCAGTTTTTGTTCTTTCCTTGGCTTTTCCATGGCTCTTTCCTATATTTAGATCCCGTTTGCTGATTTAATCTATCCTTCCATATTTTCATCTTTGTTAAGTTGTCTCATAGAGTCTCTGATTGAATTTCCCTGAGTTTTTGAGTTTTCTGGGTTTTTCCAAAACTTTTCTAAGGAATAGCTCCCATCTCTAGTTTAATTCAAAGTGTTGATTGCTTGATTTGTGCTCCCCTTGAGTGTATTAAGGAAAATTGTAGCACTCTGGTGCTTTGATTACCATAGCACCAATTTTTCTTGCTTTGAAAAAGTGTTGACTGTTTGCTTGTTGGGCATAATCATTTGATCTTTTTCTTTGAATCAGATCATGTTCTGTCAAATCTTGTCCTCTGCTTGACTCAAACTTGGTACTTTTCATTCTTTTAGTCTTGATTGAGTTTGTGTTGTCTTTCCTTATTGCAAAATCAACCTTTTTTCTAAAAACTTGGTTTCTTTTTGTTGCTCTTTTTGATTATCATATTGATTGGAGGTTGTCATAAGGAAGTTTGTTGATCACATTGTTGTTTACTTTGTCTTTGATCCCTTACTCAATTCTGGAAGGCTATTAAGTCTGATTTTTTCTTTTTGGTGTTTTTCTTTGAGTGGATAGTTTGTTCTTCTTTTAGTCTCTTATTGACCACTGAGAGTGTCTTTGTTTGTGTACTTTTGCTTCTTATTTTTTAAAATCATAGTAGTGAATTCGTTTTTCATTATTAGTGAAAGCAAGAAGCACAAGACGAACTTTTCAATTTACATTTGCAATCAAACAAAGAAATATTTGTATGCATTGGTTTTGGATATTGGAAAGATTTTCTTTATAATTTGGCGATTGTTTGAATTTTTGTTGAGAATGAAATAAACATAAAATTTTTCATTCTTGAGTGTTTGTTAGTGACAAAAGAAAATAAATTCTTATCCTTCATGTAGCTAGAAGTTCATTGAAAAGAAAGATTACATCTCATTCTTTTCACTTTTTGGGAATTGAGTCTCAAACATCATCAGTTTCACTATCATTCACCTTTGTGTAACGAACAACCCTAAAAGTGAAAGCTAATTAAAATCAAACTAGAAAATTTTATTTTTAAGATCTTTACACCAACAATAGACTAGGACTAGATCTTTGCAATAGGTTGCGAGAATAACTCTCTAAACAATTCAAGAAAAACTCAGAATCTTGCGATATGGAGAGTAAATCCAACATTTGTATAAACATAGGTGGGATCCCCCTCTCACAGAAGGGTTAAACACAAGGTCACATTTGGGAGAGAAACAAAGATTATCCCTTTGAGGCTCAACCTATTGTAGTAGTACGATTGTATATTGGGGGTTCTTGAGGATCAAATGTTTTCATTTGTTCTCGGAGCTTCATGAATTATGAATCCTTTCAGAGTCCTCTAGATTTTACCGGTCCACTTGTCCTTAGTTATCTTGAAGAATTTCGGACTTGATATCCTACCCATACGTTCAGACTCGACTGTCGACTGTACCCACCCATAGGCACACTATGAGTTGGTATCCTTAGTAGCCACAATATTTAGGTTCCTTACATGAGGTAACAATGAAGGGAAGTCTTTGTTGTACCTGGAACAAATGTTGGTCAAACTCACTCAGGCTCCTTGGAGGGTAGCCCACTAGTAAAACTGTGAGGAAAATTGCACCGAGGTGTAAGTCTGTTAAGCAGGTCACCAACGTAATTGATCCATCCACTCATATCCTATCCCCTTCTCAATTTGATCATGTGACATTGGATTTCATCACCAACTAGTACGTTCATTGAGAGAAGACATTGTTTACTTGTTGGTTTCTAGATTTTTTAGCGAGTGTTGTTTGTTTACTTTAGTTTTCCTTAAAAATTGAGACTATGGACGATAGAGGTCTTCATAGATGACGTAGGATGGAGGGGTTTCCTCCAAAAGGCTACAAACCCTTACCTCCTAACTTACCTGAATACACTTACCATGAATAGGTTGAGAACCATTCAAAAGCTGGGAGTGCTGATACTCCTTTGCTAGCAAATCCCGAGAGAGCCTTAGTTACGATTGAAGAAGGTTCCACCCTTCCTCTTAACTTGAATTTGTCAGTTCCTCTTGATCCACTCCTTGTTTGACTTGACTCCTCAGGTAACATTGTAGTCGAGGATTACCCCAGCCTACCGTCAAGGCCATATAATCAATTAGATATGGAATCGATACAACCAAATTTTAACAAAGAATATACTACCCCTATTCATTCTACTGAAACGGTAGATCCACATCAAACTCCTATTTGTTCTATATGGAGAACTCCATCAGGACGAGACCTTTATGAAAATTTAATTTTATCCAACCACCTTTTGACCCTCCACATGCCTCTACCACCGTAAGTGCAAAGGAAAGACTGTCAAGTCAGTCCATCAACTATCTCATCAAACCAACAATCAATATTGATACCACTTTAGGAAAAGTCCAAAGTGAAACAAGAGTCATGTTACCTAGTCAGTTGCAAAGTACCTTGACAGTTACACCTCCCATCCCTCTTCAAGATGTAGCTTCGTATACTCTACAAAATCCATTTAGGACATCTTCACATCACATAATGAAAAAACCTGTCACACAAATAAAACCAACTGTGGGCCAAATCCCCACCCAACGAAAATCGTCCTCCAACATGCAAAATACAACTGGGGGGAAACCCCTTCTTACCAGTCATACCTTAGTTGCTACCCAGCCAATGGAAAGGGGACAATATCAACCTTTATTCACCGGAAACCCCCCAAAATCCTGGGGACCACCCCAAGGAGGTCAGTTCCATCAACCATATCAGGGAGGGCCATTGAACCCCACCTTGCAAGGAGGAATCCCAAATTCCAATCCTTCTGGACTACATTCTGGACAACTTTTCTTGGGAGTCCTGAATCCCACTTGGGGTCCTCAAGGTCAATCATATTTCCCTCCCCAAGGGGAAAATCCTTACCCTCCTCAGGGTCAACCTAGTTACCCTCCTCAAGGGTAACATAGTTATCCACCTCAAGCTAATCAAGAAAGCTATCCTCCCCCTGGTTACTTTGGTTATCCTCCCTAGGGCCAAATGGGTTTCCCTTCTCCTTTTATGAACATTCCTCAACAAATAAATCCTACCTTTTTTGGTCAACAAAATAGCACATGGGAGGGCTCGTTGTCTAAAATTATCCACCTTAACCAGTTTACAGTCCTACTGGTGTCCCTATGCCACACTAGTATCATCCACAAGTCAATCGACAACTATCGTTCTTAGCCACTCTAGATCTACCAGATCTATCAAGATTAACTAATGATTCCATATTACATTCTCCTTTTGATCAGTTATTCCTGCTAAATTGCCTTATGATATTCCAATATTTGACGGTAAACATGGTGAATACCATAATAACCACGTTATGACCTTTCATCTATGGTGCTCATCAAATTCACTAATGGATGATTCTATCTGATTACATCTTTTCCAGCGTACACTTATGGGTACAATGACTAAATGGTACATTGAATTACAATGCAAAACTTTTCAACATTTTAATTCACTTGCATGGATTTTCTCATGCACTTCCAATTACCTATCCATTATGAAACCGACACAAAAAGTTTTACCTCCCTTCACCATACCAACTTTGTACATATCTATGATCATATTCATGAGTGGAGACGACGACGACGGTTGATCAAAGCAACCATTCTCGAGCAATTGTTGGCTGAATGGTTCACCAAATCTCTTTTTCCTCCAATTGCACATGACATAGCCATGGGTGGTGTCATTACAGAAGAGGAAGCCATTGGTTGTGCCCAGTATTTGGACTTGGTTTATTCCCAATCTGGTACTTTGTATGAATTGATTCCAAACTCTCCCCATCCATCAATCGATCTATCAAAACCATCCTCCACCGCTCATGCATATGGAGTTATCGGTTCCATCAAAACCTAGTCCAAATCACAGTCGACCGAAATGACTAATGTTTCAGTCACTTCCCCCGCTACCAGATCAAATTCATTATCATCAAACTCCCCTCAACTCAAATATCTGAGGTAAATACAGTTCAATCCATTTCTCCACAACAATCAAGGGGAAATAATAAAACTAAGAATAAACCCAAGAAAAACAATAATCAAACCGAAAATGCAAAAACACAAACACAACCACCTGCTACTGATAAAAAACCACAACGCAAACCAAAATTTCCATGTCTCATTTTTGGTGAAGATCACTACACATGAGATTGTCCTCATCGAGACGAAGTTTCCAAACTTTTAAAAGGAAATTATCAACCCGTTGTATTTACACATCCTTTTACACAACAACAATCACTGGTTCCCAAGATCCTTCACTTCCGACATGAGATAATCCAAATCATCCTCCTAACGATGAATCTTCGTCGAGTGTGCACATTTACATGTTTAATGGGATAGATTTTACCACTCGTGCTACGACATAGAACACACCTCCAGGTAAACCTGATAAGGAAAAAGTAAATATTAGTACTACATTGTATCCGCTGCCTACTACAATTACTCCTCCATTGGGGCCACTCTATATTGATAAACCTAACTCTGACTCTATTCTACGCCCTCCCAAGAGCACAATTTGAAAGTCGACCTTTAATCCAAACTCCCGTGCTGCTTAAAACTACAACATCATTGAAGATTTGGCTCAAGCACCTTGCACTATGTCAGCTCTTGAAGTTCTACAACACGTCCCTAGCCAACGTAGGACACTCTTGGCATCCATCAGAGTTATAGATCCCAAGTAATCTAAAAATATCATGTTTAACCTGGATAATTTTAAATCATGACTTTCTCACCAATTGAATTTCCAGATCAATGTTGTTGTCCATAATCAACATATTCATCGCACGATCTTGGACGAGGGCACATCCATAAGTGTAATTTCCTTGGCTTCCTGGAAATGCCTTAAATCACCTGGTCTCAATCAATCTCCCACCATGTTACGAGCATTTGATGGAAGAGGTTTCCGACCTCATGGATTATTGCAATCCTTAGTCATTCAATTGGGAGGAAAATATGTAGATGTTGAAGTTGTCGATGCTCCCGTTGATTATAACTTGTTGCTAGGGAGAAGTTGGTTCTATTATATGACAATCAGTTCTTCATATGTTTTTTTATGCATCCAATTCCCTCATCAAGGTAAAATTGTAACCATCGATCAATTAGATTACTACACCCCCAATGCTCGCACTCAAATGACCAACAACATTCCTTTTCAAGGATAATAAAAAATCACTTATGAAAGTGTTTGGGTAGGTCTCTCTAAAGACTCTTCGCTCATGGGTACCTTCCCTACACCTATCCCTCCCACTACAAAACATATCACAATGGTCAATATGCTTTTGACTATGGCACATCAATCCTTCGAATCATCTGATCCATGGATCGTTCCTAGTCCCTTAGAATTCGATACAATAAGTGACACCATGCCACTTAGTCCTACAGAGGCTAAATATGACACCATCCAGTCTGCCTCTCCTTCACTAGACAACCAACATATGTTGGCATCCACAACTTATTTTTTACCATCTTGGTTAGATTCCCCATCCTCTACTTTCGATTACATCCTACAAATTTTTCCATCAGATGAATCTATTATGGAAATGCTTAGCATAGAGGAGGCACCATGGGATGACAACCACCATCATTCATCGTTTCTTCCCAGTTTAGATGACATAGAGAAAGATATTTCCTCTATCTTTCCTAGTGATATCGTCGACTCTCCCCAATTTCCAATACTCACTCACGATACCATCTCTGAGGGGAATTTGGGAAACATCTCTCCCACTATCACTGTAGACATATCCATTAAAGAAGGTATTATGGAAAACATACAACTAGGAAACAATTGTTTAGCTGAAGAAGTTGAAACTTATATCACCTTATTTAAATAATTTCATGACATCTTCACCTGCAGCTATGAAGAAATGCTAAGGATCAATCCATCGATCCTTGTGCATGAAATCAAAACTTATCCAGGAGTTAAAATTGTGAGATAGAAACTTTTCCCTGTCCATCCTAAGAAAATTGTGACAATCAAGGCATAAGTAGAAAAACTTTTGAAATCTAGTTTTATTTATCCTATCCCTTTGATCGAATGGGTTTCCAACATTGTCTCGGTTGCCAAGAAACAAGGGACAATTTGTGTTTGTGTTGATTATCAGGATCTTAATAAGGCTTGTCCCAAGGACAATTACCCTACACCCTTTATCGATCAAATTATCGATAATTGCGCCATAAGTGTCATTTTCTCTTTTATGGATGGATTTCTGGATATAACCAAATCGACATTTTACTGACTGATCAACAAAAAACAACTTTCATTTTCCCTTGGGGGACTTTTGCTTATCAGAAATTACCTTTTGGACTTAAAAATGTTAGAGCGAATTTTTAGCGGGCCATGTCATATGAATTCCACGATATCAAACATATTTTTGAACCCTACCTCGATGACTTACCTAATCACTCATCTCATCGACGAGACCACATTGGTCACCTACGAGCCATCTTTCTTCGATGTTGTTTTAGAACATACGTTTGAACCCCCATAAATGGATTTTCGCTGTTGAATCAGGGAGACTCCTCATATTTGTTGTCTCCAAAGATAGGATTAGGGTGGATCCCTTAAAATTCAAAGCCATTCTCTCTTTACTTCCTCCCAAAAACCTCACCCACCTGCAAAGTTTGCAAGGGAAGGAAAAATTTCTTCACCATTTCATTTGCAATTATGTCGAAATTGTTGGATTACTGAGAGGGGGGGTGAATTATTAATAGAGCAATTTAATCCCTTTTAACCATATAATCCAAGTGCTATATCAATGAAGCATTATTATCCAATAACTGCAGAGTAAATAAGCAATGAACAAATGAACAATCATACACATACACAGTACACCAGTGTTTTACGTGGAAACCCAAATTGGGATAAAACCACGGAATGTTTCTTCTTATATGTCTTGAAGAATTACATTCATTGGAAGCACCAACTTCCTTTGTTTTCCAGCTGCAACTGGAAGGATGCTCCAACCCCCTAGTTTCTCAGGCTACAACTTGAGGGAAGCTCTAACTCCCCAATTCTCTGGCTACAACCAGAAGGAGGCTACAACCCCCAATGTCCTCCGACTACAACCGGAAGGTGGCTACAACCACCTATCCTTGCCCTGTCCTGCCACCTTGAAGTAGAATTAGAATGATGGAACCACTGTCACACTATCACTGTGAGATATACCATTGTAAACCTGTACCAATAAATCTGAACCATGCATCAACCATGCATCAACCTGTACCGTAAACAAGTGCATCAACCATGCACCAACCTGTAATCAACCTGTACCATAAACAAGTGCATCAAACATGCACCAACCTGTACCATAAACAAATGCATCAACCATGCACCAACATGTAATCAACCTGTACCATAAACAAGTGCATCAACCATGCAGCAACCTGTAATCAACCTGTACCATAAACAAGTGCATCAACCATGCACAATCCTGTAATCAACTTGTACCATAAATAAGTGCATCCAACCATGTACCAAGTATGTACCAATCATGTGTCAACTACTCATCAACTATGACTCGTCAATATGTACCAACATCATCAACTATACACCTCATGTATGTGCCAACTCATCAACTACTGTCTCAACCATGTACTCAACATGTACCTCAACCAAAAGCCCTCATCAATTTCATCATCAAAATCTGATTTGTAGCTCTGTAATAGACCTGTCTATCTAATCAGATTTCTGCAAACCTTCCTTAACTTTAACAACAAGAGACTAGCATTTTCATCAAACTTTTCTTTAGTCTCACATGCCTAGTTTTGGATTAGTCAACAACCCTAACTTGAAGTAATCATAACTTTGAACCTGTAATGTATAAATATCTTAAATTGATATACAATGTTATTTAGTGTGTTTTATGCAATTCTTCCAAGTGGCACTACTTGGAACCTCTCAGAAAAGGAGTTATAGCAAAAATGGCATACCTTGCCGAATTCTGGCTTATTCTAGAGAGCTACCTTGTAGAGCGTGCCCCACAAAAAATATTTGATTAAATGATCTGAAACTATTACAAATCATACTAAAGACTGTACCCTAACCAAAACATTTTGTCTCACTGAATTTGGATCTGTTATGAATAAGTTATGACGTTTTTACCCGAAACACCTGATTTTGACTAGTTTCAGGACTGGCCA
>JASDQU010264594.1:9493-21308 GCA_032191745.1 Picea mariana
CAAAGGGGGATATTGTTAGAAATGTTGTTTTCATTGATGTCAAAGATAGAGGGAGCCTACAATATGTCCAATATAGAGAACCTTATTGAATTGTTTCATCTAAACTAACATAAACTATTTCAATACCACAATCATGATCAACAAATATTGATTCAATTTCTTTAATTTTTGAGGCCACTATTAGATTTTCATGAACATGAGAGATTTCTTCATTTATATGAAAAATATCCTCTCATATTTCCTTTGATGAAAAACATAAAGTAGAACAATGAGATCCTCACATAAGCACTAGTTGAATCCAAAATGACTCATTAATAGAAGGAATTTCTTCCTTCTTTTGTTCTTTCAAACCAACCTCATAAATGATTAAGCTTGAACTCTCTGCATAAGAGGTATCTTTTTCACGAAAAGGAAATGTAGGTGGATTAAGATTATCAAAGGTAACATTAAATTCTTCTTAAATAACATGTTATCCCTGATTCATATCCCTGAAAGTGAAGAAAATCCCCAACATGTGTTATTCAACCACACAATTGTATCCTTGGGATTTTCACATGAATCCAAATCAGCATGTATATTAGCATCAAGACATGATTCAGATTCATCACTTGTTGATTGATCTTGCTCATTTGAAAGGGAGAGAAGATGTAGGCCATTCAATGATTTCCTTTATAGAGGGATTCTCATTCAAAGTAAATCTATGACAAGCATGATAAAATATTAAAACAAAGTCTTCTACTGATTCACCTTGTTTTCTTCTAAGAGATTCTATTTCACTATACAAATCATCATAATCTTAATTCTCAAAATCATACCAGATGTCATGCAAAAATTGTTTCCAAGTGTGAATAGAGGCAGTTAGTAAAGTCTCACACTATTTTTCAACCCACTTTGAAAATAAGGACAAATAATCTTCACACAGCTCCATCATTCACAATATAATAAGAAAAATTATTATGTAGGAATTGAATGACATGTTCACCTGAAGCTACATCATCTTCCCCATCAAACTCAACTTTTGACAAGAGTAATATTGTCATTTTAGGAGTTCTAATTATAATGGAAAAGAAAAACATATCCATAGAGGGATTTAAGTGGAGCCATTAACATCCAGAAACATTAAAAAGAATGGCTCCACAGGGTCAGCTTGTCATATGTTGTTCTTGTAGCACCATTTTGTTGAGGAGAGGAGTCGGCGGGAGTGCGGGTGGTATGGGAGATGGTCTGGCAGTTTACTCAGAGGGGGGTAGGTGGTAAGAAGTAAAGTGCCACGTTGCTGTGGAGGTCCGAGTTGCTGTGGAGGTGACACGTTGTGGGGGGACTATGCCAGAAGACCACCAACTCGGAACCCCCCGTTAAAGGAAGAAAGGTCAGGGGGTCTAATATTGGATATGGACTGTAGATCTGAGCGTGCCATTCTCAGCTGCTGAGATATGCACTCTTCTTAGCACAACACACCAAGGTTGTCAAATCACCAAAAAACTTAGGATAAAAATATAAAGTGGGTCGCGTTAAGACCCCTTTCTTGCATTTTTCACCAAGGGGTTATTTCCTATGGAAAAAACACCACTCTATAAAAAATCCTTGTTCTAACACAAACCAACCTCATAAATGATAGAGCTTGAATTCTTTGCATAAGAGGTCTCTTTTTCATCAAGAGAAAACGTAGGTGGAGTAAGATGAACAGAGGTAGCATGCACTTCTTATGAAATAACATGTTATCCCTGATTCATATCCCTAAAAGTGAAGAAATACCCCAACATATGTTGTTCAACCACAACAGTTGTATCCTCGGGATTTTCATTTGAATCCAAATCAACATGTAAATTAGTATCAAGACATGATTCAAATTCATCTATTGTTGACTAATATTTCTCATTTTTAAGGGAGAGAAGATATAGATACCATTCAATGATTTTATTTATAAAGGGATTATTATCCAAAGTAAATCTATGGCAAGTATTGGCAATATTAAAAAAAAGTTTTCCAATGATTCACCTTGTTTTCTTCCAAGAGATTCTATTTCACTATATAAATCATCAAAATCATACTAGATGTTATACAAAAATTGTTACCATGTATGAATATGGGCAGTCGGTAAAGTCCCACACCATTTTTCATCCCAGCCTTTGAAAGTAAGGAAAAATAATATGCACACAACTACATCATTTATAATATCATGAGAAAAATTATTATGAAAGAATTGCATGACATGTTCACATGTAGATACATCTCCTTCACCATAAACATTAACTTTTGACAAGTGTAAGACTGTCTTTTTAGGAGTTTTAATTGATAATGGACAAGAAAGGCATATCCATACAAGGATTTGAGTAGGAGCCTTTAATAACTAGAAGCATTAAAATGAATGGCTCCACAGGGTCAACTTGTCATTTTCCCTCCTTGTGGCACCATTTTGTTGATGGGTAAAAATGACCTACGTCAATAAGGGGAGAATTTCTTGATGGTAGGTCCCAATTAGATCCACTCTCAATCGGTATGGAAATATCCTCCAGTGTCTGGGCCCAATTGCCACCAATTAAATATATTTCTCTCAAAAAATAGACTCACTGACACCAACGCACACTCCCTCCACAACTCGCAGGTCGAAAAGGTCCATGTTAGCACAGGATCTTTCCTTTTTCCACTGGCCCGAAGAACTCTAAACCAGCTCTTCTAATTCCCTATCAGGAAATCTGCACCCATAGCAAACTCTCATGGGATCCTCTCTTTTCACTTAGGATATCGGATTTTGCAACTTTGCGAATCCAGTGGTCAAGCGTTGGTCTCTCGAACCCTCGAAAATTGAAACAGTCTACGCTGATCTTTCCTTTTTCTTTTTCAGGATTTTCCCTATAGCAATTTTGGCGATCGTGATGTCAAGAAACTTGTCTCCTCGACTCCCGAATCTCGATTTGCCGAAACTCTGATACACTCGCGATCTTTGACCTTTCAATGCCACTTCACTTCATCGACACTTCGGATTTCGCAATATCGTGAATCCTAATGCAAATGTTTCGGAACTTCACTCCATGAAACTTCGAAATAGTGTGCCACCTGTCCACTCGCTGACTCCTCCGTGGCCCACATGAATCCTCTTAGCTTTCGGGATATCGTGTTTTGGAATATCCTGATTCTCGTTGCAAGACTTACGGGACTTCAACCTACGAAACCCCGATACAAGTATATACGTGTAAATCCAACATCCCTTGTGGCTTGGATCTATGGTCCTACTCCTCCTGAGCTTAGAACCTTTTGACGCTTTTGTCGCAACCCCTCTGTTCCTCTGTGAGATCTGATGACTCATGGGACTTCACAAATTCTCTTCAGAGAATTCCGACCGTGTCAAGCTGCAATATTAAATATTTTTAATGACCTGAAACACTGAATTGTCAAACCAGGGTAAGTAAACTTCGAGATGATACACTATATGTGCGGGTAAGATTCTAGTCCCTACTTAAAAACTATCTTTAGGAGAAAACACAAACTCACTCTGAGAAACTGAATCCTAATGACTATCCTGAAGCTTATCATCTCCTATTTAATTCATCAACAGAAAATAGTCCTATGTTTGAATGTTGGTGCTTCTATTTCTACTCAAAAGTGTGATTTTGCAAGACTATTCTACCACTACTTTTAATCATCTACCATCACCATTTCTATTTAAGCCATGCCATAAAGAGTATCTCCTCAAATGCATTTAAACTGAGCATCAAAAATTGAATCTAAATCTGTCCATAGGAAAACATAGTAATACCCTACTTACCCTACTGGTACCAGAAGCTTCCTCTAACTTAACTGCAATCCCACTATCCTAACTAACCAGGGTAACTAACCATCTGACAAAGCAAAGTTCGTTCAAACTCTAAGTTATGTTCGAATTGAAAACTAGAAACTAATCAAGCCTAGTTCATGTTCTAAACTCTACAGGCATCAACCATGCTTCAATATTCATCAATGTAAGAGATATCAGTATGCTGAGAACGATTCTGAACAAGCTAATTCTGAAACTTTAAACTACCATGCCTGCAAATTTCAAAAACACTGGAAACAAACTAAATCTACGACAGAGTAAAGCAACGACTTGCACCTTTTTGGCGGGCCCAACCAAAAGGTACAAACGCTGTAAGGAGCAACTAGAACTAACTATATCATTCTATGCTAACATTGTGTAAACTTCACGTTCCATCCACAAAGAAATAGCTCAAATCGTATAATAGTGGAATAACATAATGAAAGATAGATTATATTCAGAAATGTATTTCAGAACATAGCATAATCCAACCCGTTCTTAGGAGTGATCTTCTGTTTATATATAGAACCTCCTCCGTAACAGTCTAAAGCAAAATACATAAAAACAAATGGATCCCCGATCTGAAAATAGCTTGGAATCAAGTTTAAAATGGTCTTCACACCTTCGTGACACGTAGTGTCACGAAGTGTGAACGATGAAGAATTAACGACTCAGTTTTATCATTATTCCTTCAATCATCCTATGAGAGATGACTCCAGCTGTCATGTGAATATCGCTATCTCCCCTCCTGACCATAATGCATAGATCTTGAGCGGCTTCATTGGTATATCCACGGGGTACGAGTTGGTACGTGGTACCGACAATCCTGTTCCAAAAATAGAAGTGGTACCTAACCCAAGCGACATTAGTTTCAATATCAATCTAAAGCATCAAAATGCATAAAAGTAGCTTGAAACATAAAGATACCTTAAGTAGCCACATTGAGTGGTAGGGAGATGTCAATTATGTCAAAACAAGGCCAAAAGGAGTGGTACTGGGTATAGAAATGGAGGTCTTTGGAATATAATATAGGCAAAAACATGATCAAAACTGGAGACCAACAGACCGTCTATCTCTCCTCTGAGAACTCGTCCTCCTGCTGTCACTCATTAGTATGCCTTCAATGACCTTTGAAGACTTCAGATCCTTCTGAACTTTCCATGACTCTGTGTCTTTTTAGAAAACTCCTTTCACACACTCCTTGCGGAAGATTTTCAAACACTTCCCAAGTGTTGAAGTCCTTTGACTCTGCGCACTCCTGCAGCAATAGTCTCTAAACTCTTTACTCAGGTTCACAACCCTGAGACTTCACTTGGCCTGCGCACTCCTTGCACAGCTCCTGTGCCTGACTGCACTCCTGTGGAAATGAGAACAAAAGCTTTCTCTCCTGAGCTTTCAGAGACCAACCTCTGAACCTTTTATCAACACACTCCTTGCGGACACTTCAACTGCACTCCTTGCAGGAACTCTTGCTCAGATAGAGAAACAATTGAAACTCATTCCATTACCCTCCCTTCTCATATTTCAAACATTCAACAAGAATTCATTCATACATAGCATAAAAGAAATTGCATGACAGAAAGAGTAAAACATTCATGAGCATAACATTCAAAGATGCATACACAGAGAATATATGAACACCATGAATTTGAATCACAACTTTCTTTGTATTAATTCAGAACTTCTGTACATGGAGTCTGCTACACAGCTCTCTACTTCTCTTCTATTCTCTCCTCTGATGCTTCAATAATGTTACAATACACAATGAGGGTGTCTATATCCTGTTTCCCTCTTGCGTTCTAAAACTGTCTAATCTTCACATTCAATTCTACCTACTTGCATTAACTACTTTAAATGCCTTCTATCTACAAAGGACAAGAGAAAATCACTCAAGGTCCATTTACATTATACAAGTGCACTCCTCCTTAATTATCTTATTTAAGATGGCGCATCAACTTCAAGGTAATTTCAAAATTTGCGTTGGCACTTGTCCAACTGTCTTTTGCTTCTGGACTGGCTCGCTTGAGATGCTCCTGCATCACTCACTCATTTAATACCTTCTAAATAATAAAAGAATTCCTAATCTATTATGCAAATGAAATCGTTTTCTAACCTATGTCTATTCTTAGTCTAATAGTAACAACAAGTAATTGCAGGCATAAAGCTTAATTATTGGAAATAGGAAAGAATTCACATTCCATGGAATAAACCTTACTAACATATTCAATTCACATAAATGATATTAAGTATGTTTATACAGTCACATTCATAACCAATTAATAATATTTTACTGATGTAAACAATTGACAKAAATGAATAATTGCATAAATTAGTAAAATATAAWCAATTGGCAAAAAATGTACAATAKCATYAAATGGTCATGAATCAACTTCTCCTTGTATTCATCATTTGGAAAKAATTMCTYRGAAAAAGKTCMAAGTAAARKCTCCAAAAGRCTTCAATCCTTTATTCACCTTGATAAAAATATACATGRCCAATTTTGAGATTTTCCAACCACACATCCCCCAAGCAGGAGTCCACTTTTATAATAAATCTTGGTACTATTTTCCTCTTCWYTGTTTGTTTCAWAGTTACACCTRTTACTTTTCTCCAACTTAAAGTCCCATACTCRTTTACAAAAATAGYTGAAGAATAAAACCAATAAAGTATAACTTGGGAACTTGCATAGTCAGAGGCTCTATTTTAGATGATTTTTTCTTTATTATTTCTTCTCCTTTGATGCATATAACAAATTTCCATTTATTTTGCTTAACTATCTCCAATATTTTTTTATTTTCTTAATCTCTTCATGTGAAACCCCGTAGAATTTAAAATCAATAATATATATATGAAATTGGAATAATCATAAAAATAAAAATAAAATAAAAAATAAAAACGTAATAATTAATATGAAGATTCCTCTGTAATTTAATTATCCATTCATCTAATCTAAGGAATCTTCTTCGTGTTGGCATCTCTTCATGTCCCAACTCAAAATTCGGCTGCAAGAAAAAGAAGAAAATTGCAAGAAGCTAGAAGATGAAATAGTTTCCTTAAAAAGGTAACTCGAGAAAACAATTGATCAATTGAACATAAGCTTGAAGTTTGGAAAGTGTACTAAAATATTACATAACATTCTCAATTGAAAAAGGCCACCATTCATCAAAACAGGTCTTGGTTATGACAAAAAACATCAAAATATCCCCAAGGGAGATGCAAGCACTAAGGTCACGAAGCCATCATAAAAAGAAAACTAAGAAAAACCTAAAATCTATTCCAATATTCTCAAAGGCTCCATCAACAATGAAATGAGTAGCAGGAAAGAAAATGATGACCAACATAAATATGGTTATACCCATAAGAATGAGTTTAGAAGAGTTGTTCCACCAAGAAGACCTTTCACAAACCGATACCAAAATCTCTTTCTTGGCTATTGTTTTTCCTGCAATAACTTTGGTCATAAAGATAAAGATTGCAAAGCTTATGCAAGAAGTGATCATGTGAGAGATATAAATAGAGGTTCTTGTAAAACCACAAGGAAGGATTATGTAAGCAACAAAACTAGAAGTTATCATGGGTTTGTTGATAGAAACTATAATTCATTTTATCCCCTACTTGATTAGAATGTTGAATGTTATAAGTGCAATAAAAATGGGCACATAGAATGTGACCATTGAATAAACATAATAAATAAGGAAGAAGGTGTGCTTTCCAAACATAAAGAAGAATACACAAAGGTGTGGAAAAGGAAGCAAGAAAAACAAAAGAAAGAAGAATGTGGAGTTTCACTTTATGCTCAAAATGAGGGGGACCAATGGTATATTGATAGTGGATGTTCAAAACACATGACAGGGGACTAGACCAAATTTCTCACCTTGAAGGAAGAAAAAGGAGGCAGGTTTACTTTTGTAGATAATGGCTCTGCAAGGATAGTTGGAAAATTTATTGTTAGTCTTGATAATGGAAAAATTAAGACACAGAATGCCATGTACGTTGAAGGGTTAAAGAACAATCTTCTAAATGCCAGGAATAATCATAAAATAATAAAAAAACGTAATAATTAATATGAAGATTCCTCTGTAATTTAATTATCCAGTCATCTAATCTAAGGAATCTTCTTCATGTTGGAATCTCTTCATGTCCCAAATTAAAATATGACTACAAGAAAAAGAAGAAAATTGCAATAAGCTAGAAGATGAAATAGTTTCCTTGAAAAAGGAACTCGAGAAAACTATTGATCAATCGAGCAGAAGCTTGAAGTTTGGAAAGTGTATTGAAATATTACATAACATTCTCAGTTGCAAAATGTCACCATTCATCAAAACAGGTCTTGGCTATGACGAAAAACATCAAAAGACCCCCAAGGGAGATGCAAGCACTAAGGTCATGAAGCCATCAAAAAAAGAAAATTAAGAAAAACCTAAAAGCTATGCCAATATTCTCAAAGCCTCCATCAATAATGAAAGGAGTAGCAGGAAAGAAAATGATGACGAACATAAATCTGATTCTACCCACAAGAATGAGTTGAGAAGAGTTGTTCCACCAAGAAGACCATTCACAAACCAATACCAAAATATCTTTCTTGGCTATTGTTTTTCTTGCAATAACTTTGCTCATAAAGAAATAGATTACAAAGCCTATACAAGAAGTGATCGCGTGAGAGATATAATAGAGGTTCTTGTAAAACCAAAAGGAATGATTATGTAAGCAACAAAACTAGCAGTTATCATGGGTTTGTTGATAGAAACTATAATTCATTTGATTTCCTACTTGATTACAATGTTGAATGTTATAATTGCAATAAAAATGGTCACATAGAATGTGACTGTAGAAACAACATAATACATAAGGAATAAGATGTTCTTGCCAAACATAAAGAAGAATACACAAAGGTGTGGAAAAGGAAGCAAGAAAAACAAAAGAAAGAAGAATGTGGACATTAAATTTATACTCAAAATGAAGGGAACCAATGGTACATTTGATCCAGGTGGATATCGGGGGCCACCCACCTTTTCCAAATGGCTCAAAACAGTTTTCTGGCCATTTTGGCAATTTACTATTTTTAGCAGGTTTTCACTTTCGGGGCCATTTTGAGGGCCTAAATGAATTTTTTTCGGGATCGAGGTTCTCAATGATAGCCAAAGGCATGATTGAGCCCCCAAAATGAATATCCTTGATGATACCTTTCCAACGAGCTATCACACGCCTAAAACGGAGATCGTATGCAAAGGTTACGACCCCGGGAAATTGATGCACCAACTTAGCCAAATGGGGCCCACATGACTTTTGGCGCTTCATCTCCTAGGGTTAGATTTTTGGATGTCTAGGACTTTTGGAATTCTCAATTATTGTAAAAAGGCCTCCAGAGCCTCATTGTAACCATCTTCTTGCGAATGCGAGTAGCTGTCACATCTCTTCTCAGAGATAAGATGCCACCATTCTAGCGAGTCTTTCACTCTGTATTTTTACAGTCTCTGTACATTTATTTCATTAATAGAAATCGTGTATTACTGTATCTATGTGTTTATGGTTGCATCTATGATATATTTATATTATACGCGATATCTCTGTGCATTTATTTATTATATCTCTGCTCTCATTTCGTGCCGAAAATAATCCGGATCAGTGGTATCAGAGCAGGTTGCTCTTGTTCGTTTTTTTCAGTACATGTCCCCGACGAGGTCCGAGTATAGAAAGTTGGGTCTAGAGCTTGTATCTCTTGAGGAAAATCGCTCTCGCACACCCAAGAAACCCTCAATGGCGGAAGAAAAGAAAAACAATGGAGCAGACGATCCTATCAGTTTGTTGCTTGAGAAAGCTCTCATGCGACAGAGGGACGAAATGATGGAGAATTTTTCCCACATCCTTCAATGCCTGCCGATAGCATCAGGTGCATCTTCATCAAGCGACCACTTTGGAGGCACCTCACCTTTCAAGGTACAGGTTAATTTTGATATTCCGGTATTTGCAGGTCAAATAGATGCAGATGCCCTAGATAAATGGTTAAATCAGCTAGAAGGTTATTTCTCTGTTCATAATTTTTCAGACAAGGAAAAGATCACCTTCGCACTCCTTAAGTCTCTCCCCCATGTCAAACATTAGTGGGAAAATTACTGGGAGCAGAGTTCCACAGAGGAGTCTGGAATATATGGGGCCGAGCCCACTTGGGATTTTTTTGTGGATGCGGTAAAGGAACAATACTACCCTGTTGGAAACTATGAGGAACAATACATGAGATGGACCACACTGCAGCAAGAGAGGGGCCAAGTAGTTCCAGAGTTCACCAATACCTTCCATACCTTGCGCACCAAGCTAGGTATCAAAGACTCTGAATGACATTTGGTTCTGAAATACCGTGGGGCTCTACACAGATACATCCAAACTGAAATGGATTTTCTAGGCATCTCATCACTCGATGCTGCCTATCGATATGCTGTTAAAATCGAGCAGAAATTTAAGCACCAGAACAAACGGGAGTTTGGGTTTGCAAATCCACAACAATCAAAGTATGACAAAGACAACCCTAACAAACAGTCTCCCGAAAACTAGTCCAAGCCACAGGAAAATAAGGGTCACAGGAAGACAAAGAAGGACACCGAAAAATGGTGCGATTTCCACAAAAGCCCCTGGCACAACACCGATGAATGTCACTCAAAACAGTCATTGGTGGTTGAGATCAAAGATAAGGAGCCGAACCCTGATTCAGAATCTGATTCTGAAAATACTGGTAAAAGACAGATCATCGACGCAGACCCCACTACTATTGTCGCGACTGCAGCAATTCAACCAAAAGAACCAACAGANTCATTCACAGATGTGGGTGAAGGGGACCCCGCTGCATTTTATTGTTGATAGAGGAATCCAGAAGAACCTCATCTCAACAGAGGTCGTCAAACAGTTGGGATTGTCGACAACACCACACCTGCAACCATACAGCATTGGGTGGCTTCGCCAAGGACCAGATCTTCGTGTCAGCTAGCAGTGTCGATTGTCATACGACATCCAACCCTTCAAGGATGAGGTATTATGTGATTTTTCCCCACTGGATATCTGTGATGTTCTCTTGGGCCAGCCATATATGTGAAAACACCATGCTATCTATGAGTCTCGACCCCATAGTGTCATTATTACTCTGGGGTTTCATCTCTACAGGATACCAGAGGTAGTTCCAACTACTGCCCCACCTAAACAGTGTTGCAAGGTAGTATCTCATACTAGAAAATTCATCTTCTCCACAATCTATTCAAAGGGTGAACAGAAGGATACTGCAGCCACCACAGCTTCGGCCAAAGCACCTTCTATCCAACAGAAGTAGGTTGACAAGGTTGCAGCAAAGAACGAAGATTCCTTCTGCACACAGTCATCTAAAATATCCAGACTGGTTAAAAAGGTCCAAACCTTCCAGCCACAGGTTTGTGACAGATTTCCACAAACTAAGCAGCGTGACTTCTCCAGCAAGACAAGCAGCTCACCCAGATGCAGATTCAACAAATGCTTTTCTCTCTCCCCTGGGAACTCAACGCAATGGAGAAAATTTCTTCCTAAGGAGGGAGGATTGATCCAGGTGGATATCGGGGGCCACCCACCTTTTCCAAATGGCTCAAAACAGTTTTCTGGCCATTTTGGCAATTTACTATTTTTAGTAGGTTTTCACTTTTGGGGCCATTTTGAGGGCCTAAATGAATTTTTTTCGAGATAGAGGTTCTCAATGATAGACAAAGGCATGATTGAGCCCCCAAAATGAATCTCCTTGATGATACCTTTCCAACGAGCTATCACACGCCTAAAACAGAGATCGTATGCAAAAGTTACGACCCTGGGAAGTTGATGCACCAACTTAGCCAAACGGGGCCCACATGACTTTTGGCGCTTTATCTCCTAGGGTTAGGTTTTTGGATGTCTAGGACTTTTGGCATTCCCAATTATTGTCAAAAGGCCTCCAGAGCCTCATTGTAACCATCTTCTTGTGAATGCAAGTAGCCGTCACATCTCTTCTCAGAGATAAGCTGCCACCATTCTAGC
>JASDQU010264596.1:3275-15614 GCA_032191745.1 Picea mariana
AGGATGGCTTCAACATGAAAATATTGGAAGGTTTGAACATAATAGAGAAGAAATTGGTTAAGGAGAGTAATTCAAGTAGATCTAAGAGTCACAAACCTTCAGAGGAGAAGAGAGAAGTAAAAAGTGCTAGTAGGCATCACCATCATTCCCATTGGCATTCCCATAAGAGAGCATGCAACACCTCAAGTCTATCCCTTTCCAGAAGGTATAAGAGATCTGGGGTGGATGAGATGCGAGGAGAAATGAACAAAATCAAACTTCCTACATTTGATGGTGAGCACAAGAAGGATGAATATGCCGAAACATGGTTGCTAGGCATGAGGAAGTATTTTCAATTTCATAATTATTCTTCTCATGCTGAAGGTAGAATCATTATCTATCAACTCAAAGGAAAGGCCTCCATGTAGTGGGATCAACTTGTGCAGGTACAACACATTGTAGAGAAAAGTGTTACTTGGAGAGAATTCAAGAAGTATTTTGAGAAGAAGTACTTGACCAAGAGATACTATGACAAGAAAATGAAGGAGTTCTTTGAACTCAAGCTTGGAAGTACGACCATAGGTGAATATGAGAGAAGGTTTCTGGAGCTATTGAAATATGTCTCTTTCATTAAGGATGAGACAGTCAAGATTCAATGGGTACTTAAGTGGATTTCCATCGTTCATCAGTGACAAAATACAGTATGATGATCCCAAGACATTAGAGGAGACCATAATGAGAGCTAAATGCTTATATGACCAGCTGAAAGCAAGACCATATTTCCAAAAGGATTGGGAAGATAATAAGAAATTCAAGATGGATTAGAGGAAGAAGGGAGCTAAGCTACCTTTCTTCATAAATAATCCACAATGGCAACAAACGCATAAGGAAACTAGAGTGATTGACACAGGGAGTCAAGGGACAAGACAACCACCTATGCAATGTTGGGGTTGTAAAGGAGACCATAAGTTCAGGGATTGTCCTCACGGAGGTGAAAAATGTAAGGTTGTTCACAATGTACAATGAGCTGATATTGTAGAGGACATGGGCAGAAATGTGCCAAGGATTTATGCAGCCCTGGAAAACAAGCAAGCAGAGTATCAACCCCACATGATTGAATTGGAAGGTATGATCAACAACCAAACTCTTGCTATTTTAATTGATTCAGGAGCTAGCCATAGTTATATAGACCCAAAGATGGTGGAAAGTTTGCAATTACCAAGAAGAAAGAATGGGAAATCCTGGTTGGTGCAACTGGCTATAGGATCCAAAAGAAAAGTTAATGAGATGGTTAAGTCTTGCCTCATAGACATGAATGGACTAAATACCAGGGCAGATTTGAACATCTTACCCTTAGGTTCCTATGAATGATTAATTGGGGTGGATTGGTTGGACCCACATCATTCTCTATTGTATTTTCATAACAAAGCATTCACTTGCTTGGATGAAGAAGGGAACCAAAGGAAAGTGTAGGGAATTCCCAGGGCAATAAATGTTAGAGAAATTTCAGCATTACAACTGAAGAAATTTTATAGAAGAGGATGTCAAATATTTGCAAGCTCATATGGAGGAGACACCTAAAGACAAGGTGCCAAATTTGGAGGATTATTAGTCCTGAAAGAGTTTGAAGATGTATTCAAGGAAGTACCAGGACTACCCCCAAGGAAAGACATTGATTTCCCTATAGATTTGATGCTTGGAGCAACGCCAGTATCAAAGACTCCTTACAAGATGAGTACAACAGAATTGAGGGAGTTGCAAATGTAGCTTGAAGAACTTCTGAAGAAGGGGTATATACACCCAAGTTGTATCACCTTGGGGTGCCCCAGTCTTGTTTGTAAAAAAGAAAGATGGAACATTAAGATTGTGCATTGACTTCAGACAATTGAATAAAGTGACTATTAAGAACAAATGTCCTCTACCAAGGATTGATGATCTCTTTGATCAATTGAAGGATGCAAGGATATTTTCAAAGATAGATGTCAGATCAGGATACCATCAGGTAAGAATTAAAGAAGAAGATATTAGAAAGACCACCTTTAGGACAATGTATGGTCATTATGAGTTCACAGTGGTACCATTTGGATTGTCAAATGCACCAGCTATTTTTATGTGCTTAATGAATGGTGTTTTCTGAGAGTATTTGGACAAGTTTGTCATTGTATTTTTGGATGAAATTCTTATATATTCCAATTCAGAGGAAGAGCATGAACATCATTTGAGGATGGTGTTGCAAGTATTAAGGGAGCATCAATTGTATGCCAAATTGAGAAAGTGCTCATTTTATCAGAAACAAATTCATTATTTGGGGCATATCATCTCAGAAGATGGGATAGCAGTGGACCCTGAGAAGGTAGAAGCCATTAGAGAATGGTCAGCACCAAAGAATGTGACAGAGGTCAGATATTTCATGGGCCTTGCAGGTTATTACAGGAGTCATTGGAGGATTCTCGAAGATAGCACACCCAACCACTTCCTTGCAAAGGAAAGGTATGAAGTTTCAGTGGACGACGGAATGTGAAAGGAGTTTACAACGTTTGAAACAATTATTGACAAGTGCTCCAATACTAAGGATCACAGACCCAAATGAAGATTTCATTTTATGCACAGATGTATGTAATGAAAGACTAGGTGGAGTCCTCAGTCAAAATGGATTCGTGATATGTTATGAATCAAGGAAGTTGAAGAAGCATGAAATAAACTATGCCACTCATGATTGTAGCCATAGTGCATGCCCTGAGGAAATGGTGACATTACCTCATGGGAAAAAGGTTTGAGTTAAGAACATACCACAATGGTTTGAAATATTTATTTGATTAGCCAAATCTAAATGCTAGACAAAGAAGATGGTTAGAATTTCTAAGGGAATATAAATTTGATATAAAACATATCAAAGGGAAAGAAAATAAAGTGGCTGATGCACTCAGCAGGAGAGTGCATGAGCTTCATGCTACAACCATCAGCATGTATCATACTGATGTTAAAAGAAAAATTCTGGAGGCTACAAATATAGATCTGTAGTACAAAGAATTGGTAGCAATGCTGCAACAAGGTAAGACACCACATAAGATGGATATTTATAAGTTGGGAGTAGATGGAATACTGCTGCACAAGAACAAAATGTTTATACCAAATGTCCAGGACTTGAAATGTATAATTTTGCATGAGATGCATAATGCTCCTTATGCAGGGCACCCTAGATATCAGAAAACTTTAACAATGGTCAAGAGCCAATACTTTTGGCCATGTATGAAGAGAGAAATTGCAGAATACATCGCTAGGTGTATGGAGTGCCAGAAAGTTAAAGCAGAGCATAGGCACCTAGCAGGATTGCTGGAACCCTTGCCCATTCCTTAATGGAAGTGGGAAGTGGTGACAATGGATTTTATTATGGGATTGCCTAGAACAAACAAGCTACATGATTCATTATGGTAGTGGTGGACAAGCTTACAAAAGCTTCCCATTTTATTCCACTAAAAACTACTAACAAAGCAACAAATGTTGCTGATATTTTCATGAAGGAAGTGGCACGATTGTACATAATTCCTAAAATGATTGTATCTAACAGAGACCTGAAATTCACCTTGAATTTATGGAAAGGATTGTTCAAAGGATTCAGAATGAATCTGAACTTTAGTACAAATTACCATCCCGAGTCTGATGGACAGACAAAAAGAGTAAATAGAGTGATAGAAGATATCTTAAGAATGTATGTGATGGACAAACCATCGGAATGGGAAGACTACCTACACCTGGTAGAATTCGCTTACAATAATGGGTATAAGAAATCATTGAAAATGAGCCCATTTGAATCACTTTACGGCAGAAGGTGCAATACTCCATTAAGCTGGGATAACCCCGCCGATAGAACAGTAGTTGGGCCAGAATTTCTCAAGGAGATGGAGAACGAAATGTTAAAAAATAAGGAGAATTTGAAAGTTTCCCAAGACAGACAGAAAAATTATGCGGATAAAAACAGAATCCACAGAGAATTCAAAGTGGGTAATCATGTTTTCCTGAAAGTGAAAGCTAACAGGATCTCCCTGAAGTTGGGAAGTTGCGCCAAGTTAGCAGCCAGATTTTGTGGACCATTTGAAATCCTAGAGAGGATTGGTACAGTTGCTTATATGATTGCATTGCTTGCACCTATGTCTGTTCATAATGTCTTCCATGTATCATTTCTAAAGAAATATATACCCGATGCTAATCATGTTATTGATAGGAATGTTATTCAGGTGGAGCAAGAAGGCGCTTTCCAAGTGCATCCGGTGCGCATACTAGATCGAAAAATCAAACAACTTCGGAATCAAGCCATAGGGCTTCTAAAGGTCCAATGGACCTGGTACAGACCTAAAGATGCTACTTGGGAGCACGAGGATGTAATGTGGGCAGAATACCCACATATTTTTGAAGAATTTTGAGAATTTTGTTGTATATGGGTACATGATGCATTGAGGACAGTGCATAAATAAGGGGAGCGGATTGTAATATCCCTCGGTCGAACCCAAAAGTAAATATAATCCAAGTATATTTAAGCTAGTGAGCTATCTAGACATCATTTTTGTAATACACCTTTCATGGCATGGTGCGCGCATATACAACGCAGTAAAGGGATGTAATGTGCATATTTATGAATATCACGCGCAGTAATTAAGGTGCCCGCAACCTTAAAGACAGAGGATACAATGCGCAGTAACTAAGTGCGTGCAATATTAAGGCCAATGAACCTTTGTGTATATAATATGCATTATAGGCTGGTGAGCCAGTATTCTAAGCTTGAGTGCTTATGTCTTGGACTTAGGCCAGCACGCCTAGATGTCAAGGGCCAATGCGCCTACTTTGTACATGACTCATGATTAATATAAAATACATCACTGTGCTCAAACCAACCACGATAAAAGATATGGGGGACTGAACTTCACCAGTTAGGGAAAGGGAGGGCCAAAAGTCAAGGGAATATTATATTAATATTTCCCAAAACATAAAGTATGGATAATTTTATCCTAAGTTCTAAAGTTGGGGACAAGTGGACAAAAGTAACTTCCGATATGACAAGTGTCAAGTTGGGGACATATTATCTAACCTGTCATAGTCCCTATCACTATCTCTATCATTTATATACCATCATCAACCAATTACAACCAGATCCACCCACATGGATACCAAAACAATCACCATACCATGCACATCAACCTATACAATAACATGTACCTCAACCATGTACATCAACCATGTACAAGAAATTGTGCCATACCATGTACATCAGACATGTATCAAACCTGTACCATATCATGCATCAACCATATACCATATCACTCATGATATGTCTCAATCATGCGATACACCATGTACCATAATATATCATCAATGAAGTGCCTCAAGCATAACCAATATAGATAAGATACCAAGATACCAATATAGCCAAGATATGATTCGAATCAATGTACCATAAAATCACTGAGGTGTACCTCAACATGTACCAACATCACCAAGACATGCCTCATGCATGTACCACAACATCCAATGCATATACCTCAAACATGTGCCATAACCTCATCAAGAAGTGCCTCAAACATGCATCAATATCACCAAGAAATCAACCCCATACATGTACCAAATATATGCCTTATTCCATGCACATAGGATGAGCCTCAATCATGTGCCAATGTATCAAAAAGATACCAAAGACATGCCTCAAGCATGGACCATAACATCATCAACATGTAACCCTCAAAACATGCACATAGACATACCTTTACACATGTAGTTGACCCGATACAAGATTTCAGACCTGTAGTTCTTCCTCAACCTCAAGAAACTGGTACTAGAATCCTCCCTTAGTCCTGTCTTAGCCTCATGGGACAATGATGAGTGTCACGTAGGGCCTTGCATAACATGAACTAAGAAACCTGTGGGGGTGCCTCACGGGATGTTAGTAGTATGATTTGTGGGGGTCAACCAAATTAGGGTTTCACAAAAAACCCTTTCTCTCCTCTGTAATCCTAAAAATTTCACTCTTCTTACTCTTGTAATACCCCAAGGCTGAGCCCCTGATTTTTTAATCATGAATTGTAAAAATGTTTCATAGGCTGGTGAGCCAAGTAATAATAAGCTAGGAGGCTTATGTGATAGTTGGGCCAGAGAGCCTAGGATATTAAGGCCAGTAGCTTGTTTTGTATATGTAAATATTCAAATCATTAATATAAAAGCATCATTGCGTGTAGACCGACCACGATGAAATTGTAGACTGAACACGATGAAAGAGTATGGGGGATTAGGCTCCACTAGGCTGGGCAAGGGAGGGGGCTGCGAGGATGGAAAAAGGGGATAATATTAAGAGCTCAAATCTCAGAGAATAATATATATTATTATTCTAAATGTTGTGAGGAGGATATGAATTTATCCTAAGTTCCTTTGGTGAAGGGGAATGACTTCCAAATGGAGAGGAACATTCTTCATGAGTGCCATGTGTCATCTTAGGAACATGAAAATATATGTGGGGATTTTTGTTATTTCCGGGATCCTTTTTTCCATTCCTTCCATTCACACACGTAGCTAGCAGGAAAGCAGTAAAACCTGTAACTCCATTGTTGAACCCTTGACCATCTCGAACCTCTACAATGAGCCCGAACTGATATCTTTGTTGAACCTATACCCTATGGGTTTCCTGTGTTTCATTCTACCATTACCATGCCCCACATCCAATTTCTGTTGTTGCCATCACCCTTTCCCATGTGTTGAGGAGATGGATTGAAGAAGCAGGCTGTCAGGACCATAGATTGAGGACACAGGTTGTCAGGCATGTGAGAAACTCTCTCCAGGTGAGAGAGTTTGACAAGGAAGTGAGTTCTCCTAGAGGGAGTCCAGTAGCAACTACATAGATCTGAGAATTCTTGTCTGGCCTGTTGTTGAAGCCCTGGAAGGGAGGTGGAGAAAATGATGGACTATGTGATAATGAAGGTGTATACTCCTGGGGTGGGACATGCATGTGGGGAATGAGAGTCTATGAGCAGTGGGCGTAAGTGGCTCCTTGGAGGAAATACTTCCCATAGATTGGTTCAACTTCCCATTGTCCTTGCCTAGCCTAGGAATCCCTTTCCCGATGGATTTTAGTCCCAGCTCGTGGGTGACCCACAACTGAGAGTGATGAGCATCGTGATCTAAGGATGAGAGGTTCATGGAAGGTCTGCACACAGTTGGTGCACTACAATTAAGAGATAAGTATCATTTCTGTGATTAATGGTTAATGATGTATTTTAGTGCATGTCTATGATTTTTATAATAATATCACGTGTTTCGCTGCATGTATGCTTTCATGTTATCTTTGTTTATTTATGTTAAGTTTATATGTGATTTATTCCACAAAGAGCTCTGTCTTCCATAGCCCAGGAGGTCTATGTATGGGAATGGACTATTTTTAATTATCTATAATAGAGCTTGAGACCATGTGTGTCTGTGGTAGCATGGTCTGTCCTTTGGGTGGTTAGGGGATGTTACAATCTATTATTAGAGCATTTTGGTTTTGGAGTAGTGGCATTATCCCCGACGAGGGTGGCCAGGGGACATTACAATCTAGTATCAAAGCCCATGGTTTCAACACTGAGCCTCGATGGGATAGAGAAGTGGTTATTGAAGAAAAATATTCAGAGTGAACTATTATCGAAATGGACAAAATTCATTCTCAGAGCAATCAAGATGCCAGGAGGGTGCTGAGGGAACACATTGGCTATGTTCTGAAGCTCAGGAGGTATAGCGGTCCAAGAAATTTAGTAGGGAAGAAAACCACAATAATTGTGGTTGATAACCACAAGAAGGAATTTAGGCTGCAGGATTTGCATAGGGAATGGTGGACTTTTACCATCCCTCAGATCTAGAGAAGGTGAATGAAAATTAACCTCCAAGTCCTTCAGGCTTCATGACTTTGGCGAAAATTATGTGTTGTTAAGAAAAAAGGGTTGAAGTCTGAAGTTCCAAAGTTTCGAAGTACTTTTCAGTCATAGATCATCCAGAAGAAGGAGGGTCATGGATTCTTCCCCAAGTAGATCGGCTAGTTTGGGATTTCAACGTTCGGGAGAAATGGAGTGAGATAAGGTGAAATATCCTGAGGTCCAAAGTTCTGAAGTGATGTGGCATGATAACGTCACCCAGGGTGACGTGGACTTCCCTAGTCCTGCCACGTGTTATTCAGAACAATACCTAGATGACCTTGTTGGACCAATAACAATCTGACACATGGGGGCGACGTGTCACCATCTTATATGAGGACATGTGTACTAAGTGGACCTAAGAAAGATTAAGCAGTTTGAAAATTTGAAATTCGGGAGAAATGAAGTCTGCTAGAGAGAAATCTCCTGAAGTCCCGAATTCTGGAGTTAATCCAGACCCTTCATTAAAGGAGATGCATGCCAACATATCAACCTATTCAGGGACTCGACATTTGAGAGAAATGGAGTGTGCTAGAGTGAAATATCCTGAAGTCCCGAAGTCCAGAGTTAATCCAGACTGTTCATTAAAGGAGACACGTGTCCCCAAATCAACTTATTTGGGAGTTCGACATTTGGGAGAAACTGACTGCACTGATGTGAAATCTCCCAAAGATCGAAGTCCTGAAGTGACATGGCCTGTTGACGTCACCTGAGATGATATGGGCACACAGGATGCATGCCATATATCAGTTAGATTTGTATTTGTTTTCAACCTTGTTGGACCAATTAGTAGTCCGACACATAGGGGCCATGTTTATATGATGAAAATAGTATTACGTGGGCCTAAAAAAGTTAAAAAGGTTCAAGAGTTCGACGTTTGGAAGAAATGAGAGAAGAATGTGTGAAATTATCTGAAGACAAAAGTTCCAAAGTGCCAAAGTTCCAAATAAGCGCCTATCGGCTTAGTGCTTAGTGTTAGGAAAATCTCTCTATGGCTAGAGGTAAACCACAACAGACGGAAATGACTGCAGAAATCAACTCTATTCTCAAGTATGCTATCTAAACAAATATTCTAGCAAGAAAAGATAAAAGGCCTACCTCGTCTAGACGATTCAGAACATTTCCAGTATATGGAAGGCCAAGTATCATTGATCTCCGATCATAACATGGAAACCTAACGCCATTTTTCATTTTTGGCACAAATCTCGATGTATGTGTGATATAGTGATGCAACCTGCGTATAGGCATGTTGTATAGTAGGCAAGGTACGTATATGTGGAAAAAATGTATTTTGATCTCTAGGATTTGCAAAAAGGGATGAAAAGTATGCATAGGGAAATGGAAAAAGGCCTTCTGTGCAAGATTGCATAGGGTGAGGAAAATATTGCTATAAAATATGCCCCCTAATGTGTGAGGTCAGATTAGTATCTGCGATGGACAAAATACATTATAAAAACCCAAAAGTGGAGTGATGGGGAACCAACTAGGAGAACTAGTTTCTCATTACAATCTGCATTGACTTTGCATACATAGATGCCAATTTGAATTACACTGCAGATCCATGTGAAAATATACCAAACAACTGTCTGTGGCCATGAATAGGAAAATACAAATGCGGTTACATGCCAAAGGATTTCATAGTCACGAACAAGGCCCAATAGAACCAGTCTCAAAATCACTCTGAAGATATTTGTATACAATGGAGTACAATCTGATCTCCCATGATCACTGAAGTCATATAGGTATTGGTCCAATGAAAGGGAAGCAATAGCTCATGAAAGCTGTGGCCACATACTGATGTCTTCAAGTATTCTACACAATCCACCAAAGGTGCAAGTCTACATTATGTGAATAAAGGAGTTGAGGTCTAACACAATGAGACATCGTTTGATTACCGATCATTGAGGTATACTGTTAACAAATGCAATACAACCTACCGATGATGAAATTAGGTATCAAGGCTCTGAGTACATTCTTAAAAGTGTGATTAAAGGAGTCGGGGTCGAACACTTGAAGAATCCATCGATCAAGAGACATTGATGTATTTCCAACTGTCGATGGCGAGAGAACCTGCCACTAATGACTACAAGCCTAAAGGTAATCATAGGACTCTAGGTCTCATTTCCAAAATAGATGAGATGAAGTCGATGGAAGGAGATCCACTGAAATGAGAGCATTAAGGCATATCTCATCATTCAACATGAGGTACAAAGCAAGAGCTTCATGATTTGGAGGAAATCATAGGAAGAACATGTTCACGAACCAACGAACCTGTGCGTCTTTTGCATGTGCCAAATGAAATTAGTAAACGAAAAAGACCTTTTGAATAGCAGCCAATGCAGAAAATTGTTGACAAAGGTGAGGAAACCAACAATAAGGCTAATGGAATCCAAGACACTGCACAAATCCCAATGTGTGAATAGATGTCTTGTCGTCAAGCATAAGGGAAACCACCCAGTCAATGACCAATGTTGAAATGTCAACTACTGGGTTCAAGGTTACCTACCAATGATGAAAGTAGGACCAGGGTGCATGATAAGACTACAACATCATGTGATTATGAGACAAAATGAGGGTATGGATCACATGCAAAGTCAATATTTCTGAGGAATGGCCGACACAGGTTGATAGACATCCTTTGAACAAGAGCATGAGACATATGGAAAACTCTAGAAGCATAGACTCAACGATGAAACCATGAGATGCATGAGGAATCAATCAAGTTCTCCATAGGGACTGGAAGAGTAACCAGTCGGGGGAGAAAACTCTCTGTAACGAGCTCAACTTCATAAGGCCGTGCTAACCCAAAATTATGATGAAAAGTGGACTCAATAACTTTGTTCTCTATTCAAAGGTGACACGACTTCTGGCAATATAAGATAATACTCTCTCCCCACACGTCTTTTTTTGTTTTTTCATAGTCAAATGAATGCTATGATACAGAGGAGGAAACGAGTGTCGCAAGTAAGAAAAATTAGTTCTAACAGTGGAACATACCTATTCTCAATGCAAAGAGATGCATGCAAGAGATGGACACTTGGGGGAATGTTCCCTCCTAGGTATAGGGTGTCAAATTGCGAAGGATATAAACGAGTCTCTTCTTGGTTGAGGATGAAAAACTGTTTAGGAAAGTGGTTTATAACGCAAATCAAGAACTGGATATAGGCTCAATATTGCAAGCAAGGGCATGAGATGCAATCACAACTTGACGCCAAAAAATTTCCTTTTTCATAATCTTAGTCTACTTGGTTTGAAAAAGGGATAAACTTGTACCAAATAAATTTCCTTTCAAATCCGTTTTACGAGTGTGAAAGAGACAAGTTCACTCGACAATCTTTTCATTTTTTGAAAATGTGTCGGAAAAGATCTTAACTAAGACTTGTGGCCTTTCAAGTCCAATTTAACGAGTGTGAAAGGGAAAAATTCACTCGACAATCTTTTCACTTTTTAGACGAGTTGGAAAAGAGCTTAAATCAGAATCACTTGGGAGTTTCTAGGCAAGAATTCACGGGGGAGGACAAGGCTCCTATGATGGATTTCTGTGGAATGTCAGCATATTATGAATCGACGACATAAGCTTGGGAAAACCCAAAGCTCTCCAAGTCAAGGAGGATAAAGTGATAGTTGAGGTTATCATCTCCATGATATATAGGATAATGTCTCTTACTGGAAATGACATAGGCGGAGGCATTGGATACCCCACAAGACCATCCCAATCAAAGGGAAATTCTCCAGGACTTCAAGGGAGAGTACTCAGGGAGAGTAAAACACTCTCTTGTTCAGAAGGTGCAGTATCAGAAATGTTGACGACATGGTTGAGGGATGCATCTCTCTCTAATAGGATAGTTGGATTGACCAGAGATTGCACTGGTACAACCACTTCTTCAACTCCAGGATGAAAAGGATGCATGATAACATGGATAGGAGACACATCACCCATGACAACAGGGGTGTGGTCAGGAGAGGATTGCATCAACATGAATTCCGTGTCAATCAACAGAGAAATAGTATGTGGGGAAACTACAGACACCTCTGAATCCGAAGGGCCCTTAGGTTAGCCCCACGATTCTGGTATCCCAATAGTAGTAGGACACAAATGAGTTAGGTGATTTCGTTCGCAAGTCCTGCAAAGGAACTTAGTCTTACATCTGAGACGTCGAGGATTCTCAATGCCCCCAATGTCATTTACAATGGCTTGTGACATGCTCTTAGTGTGACTGGCAAGGGACGGAGATTCATCTCCCACATGATGTACAAAGGTTGGAGATCTGACGTCAATATGATTCGTGGCTACTAGAGTGATTCCCCCAACATGACTAGCAATGGCTGGTTGTGGGTCATCAACATGACTTGCATAGGTCGTCGACCAATCTACAACATGACTGGCAGAGGTTGGTGATGGAGCTACAGTATGACTAGAAGTGACTGGTATAAT
>JASDQU010264598.1:0-13722 GCA_032191745.1 Picea mariana
CACTTACTAATTACTTTGAATGTTCTGTATGCACTCTCTTTATTTTTCTAGACAATAGCTTCTTGGATCCTTTATTCTTCATGATTGAACTTGGAATCCAATCTACAACTGTAATATCCCCAGGTAGAACCCCAGTTGTAATTATGAATTGTAAACATGTTTGATAGGTTGGTGAGCCGAGTTATAATAAGCTAGAAGGCTTATGTATTTATTAGGTCGGAGAGCTTGGATGCTAAGGCCATTAAGCCTGATTTTGTATATGTAAATACTCACATAATTAATATGATTACATCGTTGTGTGTAGACCGACCATGAATAAAGATTTATGGGGGACCGAAATCCACTAGGTAGGGAAAGGGAAGGGGCTAATCTAGAGGGCTTACCTCTAAGGGAATCATATTATATTATTATTTCCTAGAGGCTAAGGTTTGGACATAACCTATGTTGTCCTAGGTTCCTATGGGAAGGGAACGAATGTTAAGTGGAGCTCATGTAGCTTCAGGAAGACATGTGTCAACCTGGGCGCATGCAATTTTAGGTGGGAAAATTAGTTCGTTGGGATCCCCTCGTGATGGTGGGAAAACTCCCCATGCTTGCACGAACGTAAACAAAGAGACTTCACGCAACCAACCTTTTCCTCCATTGTTGACCTCTGCAACCTAGAAAACCTGCATATTGTTTTATGAAGCTAGCTGTTTTTTCATGTGAAGCACATCACGATTGTGTAGTGCCTGAGCCAGATCGCATCTTAGCCATTTGTTGTTGCTACCCACATCTTCTTTGGACTGGTGTGGCTTGTTGTCATTACTAGAGCCCATAACCGATTTTGTTGTTGTGGTTAACCTCTGGACTTAGGAGTTGGATAGAAGAAGTAGGTTGTCAGGCCTCTGAGCAACTCTCTCTAGGTGAGAGAGTGTGCTAGGGAAGTGAGTTCTCTTGGAGGGAGTCCAGTAGCAACTACAAAGCTCTAAGAATTCTTGATCTGGCCCATTGTTAAAGCCCTAGAAGGGAGGTGGAGTAGCCGATGGACTATGTGACGGTGAAGGTGTTCACTCCTGGGGTGGGACATACATGTGGGGAATGAGAGTCTGTGAGATGTGGGCGTAAGTGGCTCCTTGGAGGAATTCCTTCCTGTTAAGCTATGTGAATTCCTTATCGACCTTGCCTAGCCTAGGAATCCCTTGCCCAGTGGAGTTTAGTCCCAGCTCGGGGATGAACCACTGCTGAGAGTGATGAGCAACGTGGTCTATGGCTGGGAGGTTCGTGGAAGTTCTGCACGCAGTTGGTGGTATTCTATTAAAATATAAGTGCCACTTCTATGTTCATTTACATGCTGTGTAATTGTACATGTGATATAATTGATGAATAATTCCTGGATATATTGTATATATTGTATGTGTAGGATTACTGTTATTTCCGCATTAATCTGTGTATTATTAGAAAATGTTGTCTGTATATGTTTATATATAGTTAGATGATAATTTTCATTTCTATGTTTATATGGATGTGTATGATGTTTCCACAAGTATCTTTGTGTGGCATAGCCTAGTAAGATTAAGGCCGACGCTGTCACAGAATGGTATCATAGCATGAACGTTTCTTTTGGTGGCATGGCCCATCCTGTTGGTTTATGGTCGGGGATATAACAAAGATACAGTTGATTAGGTAGCGTTACCTGACAGAGTTTGATGGTCGTGGACATTACAAATGGAATCAGAGCCCAGGTTTCAACATTGAGCCTGGGTGGGCCATGAAAGTGGAAGTTGAAAAAAAAAGGTTTCGGAAAGGAATTGTCTTCGAAATGAGAAAAATTGAAGTTTAGAGCCCAAGTTTTGACACTGAGCCTGAATTGGGCCATATAAGTGGTTATGGAATCAAAATCTCAGAGCGAATTGTTGTTGAGAGGGACAAAATTTGAATTCTAGAGCATCCCAGAGCGCCAAGAGAACACCCTGGTTGTGTTTGGAAGCTCAGGAGGTATAGTGGTTCAAGAAAGACATCAGAGAAAAGAGACTGCAGTAACCATGGGTTTGGAACCATAAGGTTTGAAGTTGGGTCGTAAGATCTGTGCAGGGGAAAGGCCAACTTTTTCTAGTAGTCAAATCTAGAAAAAGTTGCATGAGAGTTAACCTCCAAGTCTTTTGGACTTCGTGACTTCGGCGAAGTTTATGTGCTATAGAGAAAAAAGGGGCTGAAGCCCAAATTTATGATGTCCCATAGTGGATCTACGCCATAGATCCGACAAAAAGTGCTTGATCATTGGATTGGCTGAAGATGGATTAGAGCCGTTAGATCGGGCCAAGAGAAAGAGGTAAGGCATTGCGGTGAAGAGAAAATCTCAGTCATCAGATTTGAGTGCAAGTTATGGTGAGATGTAGATCTCATGATAGTTCGTAAATTTAGCATTAAGGAGAAACATGGTGTTCTAAAGCAAAAACTACCAAAGTCCAGAAGTCTGGAGTTCATATGGACCATTCACAAAAGGAGATGCGTGTAAGAAGATCAATTTGTTTGGGAGTTCGACGTTCGAGAGAATTGGAGTGTGCTAGTGTGGAATCTCCTGAAGCCCCGAAGCTGAAGAATAGAAGTGGCATGGCATAATGATGTTGCCTATGGTGATGTGGACCTTTCTTATACATGCCACGTTCCACCATCTTAATTGTTGACAATTGTACTATGTGGACCCCTGGAAGGTTAAGAAATTCAGGAGTTCGACGTTCGAAAGATTTGAGGTGTGAAAGTGTAAAATCTTTCAAAGTCTCGGAGTTCCAAATTTCTGGAGTTCTGAAGTCCTGGAACTCTCGAAGTCCCAAAGTGACATGACTTGTTGATGTCACCTGAGATGACTTGGACACACGGGATGCATGTCACGTGTTAGTGAGTTATGTACCCTTCGAAGATTGATTATGCTAGTTAGAACGTGACACATGTCACCCATATGATTGGGCCATGTGTCCACTTCTAGTATTCCACCATGTCACACCTCCCTTGAGTGTGGTTGGTGGGGCCCCTGATGGATTGCACAAAGCAACTGAACTTGGTCAAGAATTGTTAAAGTTTAAAGACTCCTGAAGCTCCAGATAGCGGATTAAATCCTCACCATTGATCGAGGAGGGACACACGACAGTAGATCTTGTATTCTATAGACTTGGTGCTTCAGAGGATTCAAAGCATAGATAGTTAAGGTCGGGGACTCCTGAAGGCTGGAGTCCATCTCGACTGTTGATCGGGAGAGGGTACGTGGCAACAGATTCAACAGTCCATAGACTTGGTACTCTAGAACGTTTGAGAGTGTGGACAGTCTGTAACTCTCGAAGCCCGAAGTCCTGGAGTTGATCATGGTCATTGGTTAGTGAGAAGGCGCAACCCATTGATTTGTTGTTTATGAGTTCTCCGTTCCAACACTCCGATGGACCTGTAGAGAAGTGCTTCGAAAACTCCCAAAGCCAGAGTTTCGTAATAGATCTTAGCCGTTGGATGTTGGGATGTCATGGATCGACGATCCACCATTCTTTGTGATTTATCCAAATTTGATGCTTCAGGGAATTAGAGGTTTAGAGTTGCAAGAACCCCCAAAGCCCAAAGTTCTAGAGCCCCAAGGTCCCGAAGCTCCAAATAAGTGCCTATCAGACTAGCATTTGGTCACCGCCTATGCTCACATGATATTGGGGGCCAAAGAAAGAGGGCTAGTGCCCAAAAATTGTTTTTAAGAACAAAGAATGGCTTAGAGATAGAGCCCGTGGGGTCAATGATTGAACATACCTACATCGAAATAAGTAATGAAGGTATGTAAACCTGAAGAGAGTATCCAACAAGTATCCAAGAGCCAATTCGACTATGTGAAATAAAAAATAGTTGTACAAAGACCGCCTTCCAGAAAGCACCATTATGGAAGCAATTATAAATTTATGCTCAAGATTATGAATTGAGCAATGAGGCAATCATTGGAAAGGTCTTGGAAAGAGGATTCTAGGTATTCAACCATCTGCGATACATGATAATGCATGAAACATAAGTTCATATGGAGATGCAAAGAATGGGAATAAGGAAGGATGGTTTTATGGAATATGAAAGAGTTTGGAGATAATATGTGACATCTCCAAGGATCAGTCCCGTAGTTGGAGATAACACCTCCATTATTTCTATCATAATGCACAGTGGAAGCATGACATAAAAGGTCATCAAATATGGCATGAAAAAAGTTGAATATGCATGTCAAAAGGATAAATCAAATTGCTTCAAGAAAGCAGTTGGTGTTAACTAACCAAGGTTACTCACAGAACATGACTAGAATTATAATACGTTCATGTAGGAGCTATATCAGAGGAATCCAAATAATAATGGAATGTTGAAAATTAATATCAGTATAATATGTGGTTGCAAGTGTGCAAGGTACACAAAGAAGGACTACTAGATGGAGTCAAGTCCATGAACATCCTAAGATAATGGAAGAAGAATTCATGAGGTAGATATCAAGTCAAGAATAATTTAAAAATGAAATGATTTCTAAAGAGAAAACGAAAAGTAACCATGAAGAAGAAAATGGTTCTATGCATGGGTTTGAATACAAAGGAGATGGTGCCTGACAAGAGTCCATCTTAAGTGACATAGAGCCATCAATGGAAGCCAATAGATTGTAGGTATCACTTGAAGCTATGATGTTAAGGTAAAATAAGTACTTTCAGTTAATTCCATGCAGATAACAAAGGAGGCATATGTGCATCCTTACAATATGCTAGAGATTGGCTAGGAAAGTCAAGTTTGAGGCTAGTTGGCAAAGAGAAGAGACGAGTACAAGAATACCTCAAGTACTAAAGTATTCAGTCAGGAAAGGGCTGAAGGAGTTCAGTTCCGAAGAATAACTGGATATTGAAGATCCAAAGTCTATAAGACAACATGTTTGGAATTATAATTCATCCAAATATGAGTTAGGATAGTGGGATCTAGGGAATAAATGAAAGTTGAAGGTTAATATCAATTGGGTATTGGCTGTAAATGCAAAGGCCGCCAAAAGTGATTTGGCTGGAAATGAAAAGGGAAACCAAGGGTGATTGGATCGAAAGTGCTTAGGACAGAAATAATCATGTACAGTGACTACAATGAGAGCACAAGAAGAATAAGGAATTTGGGAAGAATCAAAGACTCCTGGGATCAACAAGGAAAAGTTTTATAGGGAGAAAGAAATTGTTGCAATTTCTGTGGCAACAAGTATGTTATGGCTTGTTGAGACAACTAAAGAAAAAAAATGCTTGCATGTTTGCAAAGTGTTGTTGATGATGTTGTCGCATATGGAAGGAAGCAACAAAAAGCTAAAGTGTTGGTTATAAGTCTGATAAAAGAAGCACGGAAGCTTCTACTGTCATCAACTAATCAGGTAACATCAAATTCATTTAATGGAAGCTATGTAGGTAAGTATTCTCTTTTGAAATTAAGTTACATAATTTCCAAAGGGAAATTCAGGTAAGAATTTTCCCCGATTGAATTTTTATGATACACAGGATGGTATTATTTGAATGTATTAACATGAATAAGATACCACTAGATGTGGTAAAGGCTAGATGCCTGTCATAGTTATCAAATATTTTTAGCTTTTGAATGCACACACTCACATAGTAGAATGTCATGTTAATTTGGTTATGGGGTAATAACCAAAGAAATAAAAGATAAGAACTTGTTATAGGAATGAATGTTAGTAAAGCTAGTCATGTATGAGACCAGGACATGGTTGGATATGGGAAGGTTATGACCAAACAAGTACTAAAAGCTTCCTACCTTTAAATAAAACTTGGATTGAAACCTTTTTGCTAACACTAATGGAAACCACATAATTATATTCTTGGTGTAGTGTTTGGGTCGAAAAGGAAGGCATCCAATTAATTGGGAAAACAATAGGAAGTGTGTGGGAAATGTGTCATGACATTGTCCAAAATTCCAACTTATGGATGGTGATATACATGCCTGAGATAAAGAGCATTATGTAATTCAATGCAAGGTGCATTGAATAAATATGCATTCAGAATTGCACTCCTGCATAGTAAGTGATAGAATTGGATACTTGAATGCATTTGTTGGATGTCTTTTGTAAGTACATGCATATATATTATTGCATGGAAATAATTGTTACTAACAACTATAATGTTGTTAACTTATGAAGTTGAGGACATTTAAGGAGGACATTTAAGGAGTTGTTAGATATTGCAACAAAAAAGTTCCAAGTCAAGTAGTTACGTAAGCATTGACTACAGAAAAAAATTCTGTTAAAAAAGAAGAAGTAATGAACTTACATGTATTAATTATGAACATGCATATGCATATAATGACGAGTCAGTCTATTTTATTAAATTGTTTGGTAACTATTATTGAATTACTAGGTGCAGACAATTCTCAGATCATTGCATATAGTTTTGTACATATTACAATTGAATTATGATGTACATGAAATACTGACAATTGTTGGTTGTATGCAAGAGGAAGCATTGCAGGAAAAATGGTATGCAATTTGGTTCTTGTGGAAAACCACAAGGAAGGTTGCACTCCTAATATGGAAACAACGGAGAAGAATTATGAAATAGAATTTCATGTTTTTGGGAAAAGTTGAATTCCCTTTTGAACTAAGTTTGAGTTCCTAAATTAACTTTTTTAGTTCTCTCATGATAACTGCATGTGGGTGATGCAGATGAGATGATATTGATTAAAGTTGGAATGTTGACTACAAAGAGTAGCTTGGGGAAGGTGCCGATTGGAGACAACATATTTTACCCCATGGATCCCTGATGGATCTGGATGTGTGTACACTTCTCCTTGGGTTGCCTTGGAGAAGGTTGGAGCCATGGAGGGAGAAGTGTGGGGATAGGTTCCCCGGTATGAGGCCTGGAGGGTACCTGGAGACCTCTGAGGGCAGTTGGAACTCCTAGAGCCATGGTGTTATGAGGCTTCCTTTCCGGCTTGTGCTGGATACCTAGAAGGAAATTTCATACTACCTTGGGTTGTACATGCATGTGGGGAATGATAGACCATTGGTTGGAGTGTTGTTGAGGTTTGGTACCTTGGCCTAGACCATGTTGATATGGATTGTGGACCATGGATATCTTGGGAAGCCATTGCCCTAATGGATTCATAGCCCTGCTCAGGGGTGGAAGGTCTTCTCAATCAAAAGATAAGTATCAATTCTCTATTCATTGTATGTTGTGTATCTTGTATACAGGTTATAATGTTATTAGAATTGCATGTATATATATTGCATGCATGTTCTAATGTTGCTTCTGAATGAATAGGTGTATGAGAAGAGTGTTTATGTATGTGGAGTCATAGCCCCTACTGAGAGTCTATCAATAGTGAGATCTAAGGTTGGGTGGAACGTCATGGATCTACAACCAGTCGGTGCTTTTAATGAGGTTTAATTGAAGCATGTAATAAGGAAAAATGAGTTGAATGCTTTCCCAAAGTAGCTCTATGGAATAAAGCAATTGAATTTCAGCTGCAGTATGAACAACATAATTGGTGCTTGAAAGTAGAGCACCAAGTGGATATCAAGCTTCCAATAGCTAAAGCTTAGATCTTTTTGAAGAATTTTTGAATTGTGTATGTATAAACAAGTTGCACTAAGGACAACACAAAAATAAGGGGAGGGGATTGTAATATACCCAGGTAGAACCCCAGTTGTAATTATGAATTGTAATCATGTTTGATAGGATGGTGAGTCAAGTTATAATAAGCTAGAAGGCTTATGTGTTTATTAGGTAAGAGATCCTAGATGCTAAGGCCATTAAGCTTGATTTTGTATATGTAAATACTCACATCATTAATATAATTACACCACTGCGTGTAGACCGACCATGAAGAAATATTTATGGGGGACTAAACTCCACTAGATAGGGAACGGGAAGGGGCTAAGCTAGAGGGCTTACCTCTAAGGGAATAATATTATATTATTATTTCCTAGAGGCTAAGGTTTGGACATAACCTATGTTTTCCTAGGTTCCTATGGGAAGGGAACGGATGTTAAGTGGAGCTCATGCAGCTTCAGGAAGACATGTGTCAACCTGGGTGCATGCAGTTTTAGGTGGGAAAGTTAGTTCGTTGGGATCCCCTCGCAATGGTGGGAAGACTCCCCATGCTTGCATGCACGCATACAAAGAGCATTCTCGCAACCAATATTTTCCTCGATTGTTGACCTCTGCAACCTGGAAAACCTGCACACTGTGTTATGAAGCTAACTATTTTTGCCTGTGAAACACAACACGACTGTGTAGTGCCTGAGCCAGATCACATCTTATCCATTTGTTGTTGCTACCCACATCTTCTCTAGACTGGTGTGGCTTGTTGTCATTACCAAAGCCCATAGCCGATTTTGTTGTTGTGGTTACCCTCTGGAATTAGGAGCTGGATAGAAGAAGTAGGTTTTCAGGCATGCGAGCAACTCTCTCCAGGTGAGAGAGTGTGTTGGGGAAGTGATTTCTCCTAAAGGGAGTCCAGTAGCAACTATAGAGCTCTAAGAATTCCTGATCCGACCTGTTGCTGAAACCTTGGAAGGGAGGTGGAGTAGTCGATGGACTGTGTGACAGTGAAGGTGTTCACTCCTGGGGTGGGACATGCATGTGGGGAATGAGAGTCTGTGAGCTGTGGGCGTAAGTGACTCCTTGGAGGAATTCCTTCCTATTGAACTATGAAAATTCCTTGTTGAACTTGCCTAGCCTAGGAATCCCTTGCCCAGTGGAGTTTAGTCCCAGCTCGGGGGTGACCCACTGCTGAGAGTGATGAGTAGTGTGGTCTATGGCTGGGAGGTTCATGGAAGGTCTGCACACAATTGGTGGTCTTCTATTAAAAGATAATTGCCACTTCTATGTTCATTTACATCCTGTGTAATTGTACATGTGATATAATTGATGATTAATGCCTAGATATATTGTATATGTTTTATGTGTAGGCTTACTGTTATTTCTACATTAATCTGTGTATTATTAGAATATGTTGTTTGTATATGTTTATATATAGGTAGATGATAATTGTCATTTCTATGTTTATATGGATGTGTATGATGTTTATGCAAGTATATTTGTGTGGCATAGCCCAGTAATATTAAGGTTGGGGCTGTCACAGAATGGTATCAGAGCATGAAAGTTTCTTTTGGTGGAATGACCCGTCCTGTTGGTCTATGGTCGGGGATGTAGAAAATATATAGTTGATTAGGTAGCATTACCCAACAAAGGTTGATGGTTGGTGATGTTACAACAACATACCTTATTAGTCTTCATTCATGACATTAGATTATTTTGTTAATAGACCTTGTCATAACACTCTCTCCTTGAGTGTCCTTGCTCACTAACAACACTTCCCCATTGGTAAGTACTCAACCATTTTTCTTTTCCCTATCTTTGCACCTCCAACTATGCCTCCAAACCATTACATAGACACCACCATGGAGTATCTACAAATTTCTTGGCTCATTATTGATATTTGGCATATACCTTTATCATCCAAAACTCTTTTTCCAAAAGTAAAACTATTTTGGAAATCTTCCACATATGAGAGTTGCATTGCTCACTCAGCCCAAATGTCTCATTCCAACAACTTTCTAAAACAACCAAATACTTCCTTGAAGAGCTTAAAACTTCTATCATGTCCCCCTTTGAATTACCTTTCCAATGATTGTAATCATGCCTCAATATGAGTTCTGAGACGAAAGTTATGGCTCTTTGAATTTGCTATTTGTGCCCAATTGTGCACTTTTCTCACTAGCACAACCTAGTGTGGACATCAAATTCTACCACCTACAGAAGAAAACATATGGATAAAATATAATTTTTTTGTATCAAGCATAGATAATACTCATGATTGTGAGTACACAACAACTTTTAGATTGGTAAATTGATGCTTCTGGCAAATTTTGCACCAATTTTGAATTGTCAGCAATACCCTTTTTACACTTTTTCCAGACTTTGAATTTTTAGCATAAATCGGTATCTCTCAAATAGAGAAAAAATGAGAAACCTTTAGTAAGACAAATTTGTCTATATTGTTGAGGAGGTAAAATGTTGACTAGGATAACTTTTCTAGATTGGTGATTTGGGGTCCCCTTTTCTCTTCTAAAGATACTAAAAATCCATAAAAGGTCTCCTAGAATAGTGATTTTGGCATGTTCTTGCATCTCCATTCGAAACCCTTTGGAATTTGACCAAAATCTTCATTGGGTTTCTTCATATATGTTCCCATTACTCATTATCCAAATTTCATCAGTAAAAAGGCCTTTGTCAAGGAGTACCACCCACTTCTTAAAAAACCATTAATCTAAAACTTCTAAAAACCTATAGTAGAGTTGGCCAATGGACCTCACAAGCACTTCTATGGTCCTTTTCACTGCAAACGTACCCCTAAAATTTCACTGCGATATGGCTGAATTTTCTCATGTTATGGCCAAAACAATATTTTGGCCCTAGGTTGTTTTTTAATATAACTTTGTCCTGTTGATGTGTCATCCTTTTTGACATGGGATGACATGTGCCTGATCATGTGGAATAATGTCCACATGGCATCCTATGATGTATCCATGTCACCTCCCTTGACACATTTTCCTGCCATGTAATCCTCCATGGCCCCTTTTCTTTACTTTCTTCATTTTATTTATTATTACTTGATTATTCATGGGTCACCTATACCCCATTGTCCTTATCCGTCCACCTGGCACAATTTTGACCGTAGATGGAATAGGGGGTCCCTTTATTCCCTAACATCCTCCACTCGATGAATAGTTATAACTTGATGTGATGGGTAGGGGTCCCATCTCTGATATGTATTTGTTAGCGCATATGTTCCATGTGTAGATATTAGATCAACAACTAAGATCTATTATGGGCACATAACATGCCCACGATTTAATTTGCTCCTATGATCCCATAACCACTTACCATGCTTATACTACCTATGGGACATGCATCACCCCAACGATGATTATGGAAGCCCAAGACATGCTTTAAGAATCTCCTTGCATGGGCCTATAAACTGCTTTTGTTGATATGGCCTCCCGCTATTGTAGACCCTACCATGTAACTACCACCTCTACACCTCAACTCAACCTCGCTGCACCCTTACGCCTCTGCATCACCTTACTAGTCCACATCAATGGTATGGGTCCACATCACCAGTATGGTCCATGTCATCCGTGTGGGTCCACATCACCAGTACTTTCCATGTCACATTTTTGACATTTTTTCAAAAATTCACACACACAGACACACACACACACACACACACACATTTTTCTGGTTTTCTCCACAAGGCCACCATGATTTTACCAGGCTTAGCCTTCTTGGTTGAATTTTACCCCTATACCTACAAATTAAACATCTCCATGCCAATTATCTATTGGATTTAATCCATAATTGAGGATTTTTCTCCAATTTCAAATTTTCCCCAAATTTACACGAGTTGGAATTTATAATCCACAAATTTATAAAATTGTGCCTCCATATATTTGAACAACATGAATCCAATTATGATGATTTCAACCACCATTCCCACATTCATTGGATTTAGACTATTTCCCCAAATATACTCCTTGAGGAATTTTGTCAAATACATACTCTGCAACCTATAACTTCTTCCTCTACAAACTATAGTTTCTAGCCCATGCAACCCCCGTTCTATAACATTGCTTTGATGCCACTTTGTAATGTACCCAACCACCCCTATACACCATTGGGGCAGTGAGGTACTTCAAAATTTCCTTCCCACTAATTAAATTATATGATATGGCACTTTTCTATCTCCCGCCCAACCTTCTAGCTTGGTTGAGATTCACCTTACATATCTCTGATACCATAATTTCCTCACTGTTATGTAATGAAATGATTAATGCATGCAAACATACAATGTAGGCTCATGCATACAAATGAAACATTATTCCGTTCACAACATTAACAAAATTAATCCAACATAACTATACATAAACCATACACACTTATCTCCTGGGAATAATTCACCAATTGGTTGCATATGAAAGACATTCTACCCAACCATAGGCTCACTATTTCTTATCATCCTTTTGCAACAAGGCCACCCCCGAGCCGAGTCTATGAGTCCATAAGTATGTAACACCTATTTCTAGTTTTAATCCTCTCACATAGCCCAATTTCCCAACATATCACAATCCCTTAACTCCTACAACAATTCCAATACACCAACTTTCTTTCCCCTTCAACTTGCACAACCCAAGGAATGAGATCCCCTTCTCCGCCATGTAGTCCCTTGGGCTAGCTCACTTCCCTCCAGGGCTTTGACACAGGTCAACTAGGAAATATCTCTGCTAGGGACTCCAAGAATTCTCAATTGTAATGGAGTTCTCAATGTCCACCATATCCCTTGCACATGGTCACAATTTCCTCATGGTTTTTGGGAAACAATTCCCATTCCCATATTTTACCACAACCATATTATCCATAGTTACATGGCATTCATTTCCCATGATTCCCAATACATTCATAGGATGCTCACTTAGACTCTTAGAGACAACTTCCCCAAGAAAGAATGGCATTCCTACTCTTGCATGCCTCTAGAATTTGACATATATTTGCATCCTAATAATGCACCACATGGATCCCTAAGAAGCCCATGTATATCACTTGGGAAACTTATCCCAAGGTTGATATGGCTTAGGATATCATAAATTAAAACATTTAGGCTTAGAATAAAATATTATTATTTGGATTTATCCCCCTTTGAGCCCCCTAAGCCCTGTTTCTTCCTCTCTTTTGGAATCATACCCACCATGTGTTTTTCCCTTCTCCATCTACAAGCAATGATGTTTAGTTTTATTATTATCAACGTACAATTACATCTTACATCATCTAGCCCTTAACCTTTCATTGTATACATATTTACAATTGTAAGTCTAATGCAAGTTATGTTTTTATTATTGGTTTCAGACTTATTACTTGGGCTTGTAAGAAACAATAATCTCTTGATCTTTCTTCAATAGAAGCAGAGTACCGAGCAATAGTTAATGCAAGTCAATAAGCCTTATTGATTCGACATATCATTTCAGAGTTTGGCTTCTAGCAGCAACAACCAGCTACCCTCTAGTGTGACAATCAGAGTTCCATCAAGTTCGCCAAAGATCCAGTTCAACATTAGCGCTGCAAACATATTGAGCTGCACATGCACTTCATCAGAAATCTCATTCAACATTCATTGTGTACTTGAAGTGCTCTTTTTCCCTCCGTATGATCATGTTGTAGACATTTTCACAAAGTCTCTTATATAAGAGAAGTTTTCCAAACTTCAATCTATGTAAGGAGTTCAAAAATATCATTAAGGGGGGATATGATCTAATGACCCCTTCCTTCTCCTATTCTGTCACCTTTGTAAATATTTCAATTGTATCCCAAGTTGTTTTTAAGGGGGATGTTATGATATTTAGACACTTAGGAGTTAGTTAAGATCAACTTGGTCTATTGTATATTTAGTTAAAAGTGTGTTTCTTTAGTATGCATTTGTAGTTATGTAATCCAATGGTCATGAAATGTTCTAGATGTAAATTGATTCGACGATTCATATTATCCTTGATACTAACGAATATATTGATCTGTGGCTTGACACTCAATTGGTCCATGATCCTTATTTAAAGAGAATGGAGGGTCATTTGTTGAAGATCGTCTGTGAGAAACTCTTATGTACAATATTTTTCTTTTCCATTAATATATTGCCTCAAGTGGCCACGTTGAATGG
>JASDQU010264600.1:0-10492 GCA_032191745.1 Picea mariana
TCTTTTCTATCCTTGTTAATGGTGTACCCTCCCAACATTTCTCTCCCTCCAGAGGAATCCGTCAAGGGGATCCCCTCTCCCCTTTTCTCTTTGTCATCATGGCATAAGGATTGGAACGCTATATCACAACTTCTACAGAGGATGGATCTCTTAAGGGTCTCCCTTTACATGGCCTACAACATGATGCTTCCCATATCCAATTTGTGGATGACACCATGTTGATGAACACTCCTACTGCACAGGAAGCCATCAAAATCAAGTCTGTCCTCTCGAACTTTAGTGAAGCCTCTGGCACAACCTTTAACTTGGATAAATCTTAGCTCTTCCTTTTCAACACTCCTCTTGCAATCCAAAGGCACATTTCTTGACTTCTGGATATACCTAAGAGCTCCCTTCCGTCCAACTACCTAGGCATTCCCTTATCTGACTTGGTTGCACAAAACATATATTGGGACTTCTCCTCTACCTTTCCAATCGTTTGAATTCCTGGAATTTCAGATGCCTAAATCTTGCTGCCAGATTGGTTCTTATCAAATCAATCCTCCAAGCCATCCATGCCTACTGCCTTTGAGCCCTGGATGCTCCATAAATAATTATTAAAGCCATCCAAAATATTCAACAAAACTTCCTATGGCATGGTCATGATCCAAGAAAATAATGGGCTCTTGCTAGCTAGGATAATTTTTTCAAGACTAAGTCTATTGGGGGACTTGGACTTAAAGACCCTCGTAGGTTGAATAACATTATGGGAGATAAAATATGGTGGCACTGGCTCAAGTATCCAAAAAAATTATGGGCTAAGCTATGGAATAAAAAACACTCTCCCAATATCAATGAGGTACAACTTATTAGATTCATTGATCAGATCCAAGGTTCAAATATTTGGAATGCAGCCTCGTGCAATCACCCTCTAATCCAAGAGCATGCATTCTAGGAAATCTAGAATGGACATAATGCTCTATTTTGGATGGACTCGTGGCCATAGTTACCTCCGTTACGTTCCTTGGACAACATGCGCCCCATCCAGAGCCACATGCAATATCTAGAGCCCCTCAAGGTAAATGACCTATGGTTAAATGTTTCACATCATCCCCCTTGGCGGACCTGGAAAACTCTTCCTCATGACCTTAATATCCCTGCTAATCATGACTTACGACCTTGGCATACCATTGCTGCCCAAAGAAAAATTCGCATCAGGGAAGGATCATATATTATTCGTTGGGGACACTCCCCCTTGGGTACTTTCATAATTAAAGAAGCTTACATCCTCCAAGAAAATTTCCACATCCAACCAAAAGAGAACATATGGCACATTATTTAGAGATCAAGATTGTTTTTGAAGGTCTCCACTTTCCTCTGGCTCATGGTACAAAATCGAATCCTTACCTGGGACAATCTCAGGAAACGAGGGTTCATTGGGCCCTCTATTTGTCACGTCTGTCAACAACAGGAAGAGTCAATGGATCATATATTGAATCAATTCTCCTTTTGTGGGGAGATCTAGAATCAGGCTTCTCAGATTATGCGGAAGACCAATAGGGAAAGAGACAACATCATAAGCACCATAGAGAACTGAGGATCTACTGCCTTCAGGAACCCCATTTTAAATAGGATATGACAGCTGCTATCGCGATTTGTAGTCTGGAAGCTCTGGAAAGAATGAAAAAAGCCTATTTTTCACTCCCAGACCTCTCCCCCTTCCCACATCTGGTCAAATATTTATGGAAATATTCAGGAAACCATCCATGCCCAACACTGGACCCAGGAATATCTCTCATGCGATCCCCATAAAACCTTATCATTTCAAGCTAGAACTTTAACTTACAATGTTCTCCCCCTAGTACCACCTTGCATCCCAACTCCTTTCCCCCTAGCCCCACATCTTGGCACTGCCCCCTATAACACACCCGACCCACAAGTACCCTTTCTAGGGATGGGGCATCAAAATTTTTATTACTCTAATCATATTGAATCCCCTACCCAAGTTTTTCATCCTCTTATACTCGCCCGTAGCTTTCTAACGACTGCTACCAGGCTCTAATCCGACCTCTAGTTTGCAAGTTATGGCCTCTCGAAGTTCTTCGAGCATTATTAGTTGAGTGCCACATGGCGCCCACATGGTGTAACCTCATTCGTACCATCCCTGAGTTCCTACATCCATGGGGGAGGTCTGTCCACCATTCCATACAACGACAGAACTTGGTCTTGATTTAACACATAATCTATAGGGGGGTTTCGACGTTCGAAGATGATCACCCCTTTTCTATTCTGCACACATGTCCTTTAGAGTCCCAAGTTCCCAAAATCCCAAAGGAACCCGAAATCTTGCAACATGGCTTCGGCCTTTGGGCCTTTCGGCTTATCCTCGATACTGCACCCCACACTTCTGAAGTTTCGAAGTCCCAGACTCCTGAAGGGTCCACCCTTGCAGATGGTGATGTACTAGACGTGGATGTAAGGACAGGTGGGTCCCTGGTACTCCACCCGCCAAATGGATCAAGTAAGTAGGTGCCAGGAGTGACATGTGGTAAGGTAGAGATGACACATGGATCTTATAGAGGTGACACGTGTCACGTTTTAATGGGCCTATAAGGTCTACGAGACGTATGAAACCAAGTGACATGTGGCACGTCAATCATGGGTCCACGTCACCCAGGATGACGTCACTGTTCCATGTCACTTCGGACTGATGGCCTTCCAAGCCCTTCGATCTCACGATCAAGGTGTGTCCACGTACACCCCTGGATCTACGACCTTCATTACTTCGTATCTTCATCATTTGAGGGATTTGTGGTGTGACTTCCTCCTTGCTCCCGGATTGGTCAGCGTCGCGCTTGTTGAAACAAATTTTAAAATTTTTATCTTCAAAGACTAAAATTTTCCTTTTTCGGGTTTCGGCTTTTCATAAAGCATAACCCTCACTTTCATTTCCAAAAGGCCGGTACCGAAATCCTGACAAACTTTATTCTTTAAATAATAAAAGGCAAAAAACCAAAAATGTTATAAAAGTCCCGACGCGCTTTCTATAAAGTTATTTTTTAATCATGATAAGCTTAAAACCTAAAGGAGTTAAGATTAACTTTAAAAAGTTTTCGGGATTCGAGGTTTACTAAGAACATATGTTTTAATACATATTGAATCACGAAATCTCGATCCCCGATTTCCCGAAAGAATGAAAGTCAGTTTAAATCCTGACTAATTAATTCACTAATACGGAAGTTAAGGATTAACTTAATCTTATCGTGATTTCACACTTTCGGGAATCGAGGTTCAACAATAACATACCTCTTGTCAACATGATCCCCGAAATCCCGAAACACGAAGTCCTGATTCATACTCTGTGTTTAGACTGGATTAACCCTGTTTTGGAAGTTAGTCTTTAATCTAGATTAATTAATCTACTAATTCAAAAGTTAAGGCCTAACTTAATCTCATCGTGATTTCACAGTTTTGGGAATCAGGGTTTATCGATGACATACCTCATGTATCCATGATCCTCGAAACCCCGAAACGTGAAGTCTCGAACCATAATCAGCTTCTAAAACCGGACTAACTCTGTTTTAAAAACACGATTAACGGTAATTAAACTGCTTTGGTATTTTCTTATTTTCGGTACCGTTGAATGAAATTTTTTGAATTTTGAATCTGGGATTGCCGAAATATGGCCATATTAATAAACAGATAACTGATAAATGCTGCATGTATCTCATAAATATTTTTTGCATTTAATGTAATTAATTACAGGTCAGCTGCGTCAGTGTTTTTGTCATAAAATGAGTTTAAGGCGAATTAAAAAGTCTGTGTTCCAAAACCTATGCTTGTTTTGTATTTCAAAGGTAATTCGCATTCGGCCAGGCTCATACGCTTCTTTTCTGTGACAGGTTTTCCATCTAACATAGAGCTATGGCACCAAAGAAAGCACCAAAGAAGAGTGAAGATACAGAGGAGATGCGTAACCCAGAAGGAGATATCATATCCGACACTACGCCATACGCCATCGACTCAATTAAATCTTGGAGACAAATCTATGAATTCCTGGATTACGAAATCAAAAATTCTCCCACTGATTCCGAGAATCACTTTCGGGATATAGCAAAATTGGAGCTTCATAAGATCGCAACACGCCCTTGGCTCATGGCATACAACAACACGATCAATTGGGCCTTGGAGAAGGTTGATATCCCGACAAGAAGCATTTTAAACGATCAAGCGGTCGTTGTCGACTCATTCAAGCCAGAGCATATACAAGTAATGTATAAACTCTCACCAAATCCTAATCACATTTATAATGCCGAGTTTTTAGCTGAATTTCAAAGGAAGGAGTGTACTGAGGCAGACCGAACTTATCTCGATTTAATCAGAGAATGGTGGAGATGTCCATTGAAATTTAGGGCTGATAACCATGGAGTTTATGCCACAACATCTTTGAACGAGTAAATGGTCTATGTATCCATTATGCTATGTAGACTTTTCGAGAAAAAGAATCCCTGCCATTTTACTGCAGAATGGGTGCCCTTTTTAGAAGAAGCATCAGAAGGATACACTTTTAACTGGAGAAAGATTTTGTCTGATAACCTAGCCCAAGAAGTTTCAAATTACAGAGTTGCAAGATCTAAAGGTCAGCCAGTGGCCTTTTACATGTCGACGTACATTATGGATGCAATCTACTTTGTGACTCCATTTCCCCTGATGAATTGGAGTTGGAATATAACCTACCTCGAACCCATTCACGAGTATCACTCTGTGCTATGGGAAGAAAATGCTAAGAATGCGTTTTATGAAATTTGTCATTTCATAGTAATTCCAATGCATAAAATGTTTTATGGCTGTGAACCCCCTCGCATTTCTGAGACAGTCTCAGAAAACCTCAAAGCAATAGCCGACTGGTTCATTGATGAAAACTTCTCTTACATTAGGGTTTATGGGTGCTCAATCCCCCCTCATGCGCTTCCAAAATTCCTCCCACACAGACTGGTATTGAGGGAGGTAGCACATCAAATAGTGAAAGGTGGTATTGGAATAGAGCTAAAGGCATCTCAAAAGAAATCCTGGCCAATCTTCCCTGTGTATGTCGGGAAATTTTCATTACTAAACCTAGGCCATTCTAAAGTGGAAGTCGAAGCACTAGAAGAAATAAAACTGATAGATATTGAGCATAGAAAGCATGACCCTTATCAATTAGTAAACAGACATTTGATGCACTGCAATATGAAATCTTATGAACATGAAAAGTTTGTTTATGATGATATATTCAAAGAGGTTAAAACCTATGAGAAGGTATTGAACAGGGTACGAGCCTTATCACCCGACTCAAAGACTGGTTTCATGTTCTTCCAAAGTCATAGGCGAAGTTGTTTGCCAAAGAGTTTGCAGGGTGAATTCACGACCCCTCCTCCAGAGCAAGAAGGGCCTCTTCCAGATTTTGAAACAAATGTACAGAATAAAGCAAATGCAAAGAGAAAAATGAAGGAGATTGAAATGCCTTCACAAGAAACAGAAGTTCCTCAGACAGAAAAATCAGAGGCAGGGAAAGGAAAGGAGTTGGAAACATCCCCAGAAATCCCTGAGGATTTTTCCAAAAAAATAGGAGGAACAACATCGACGAAACTTGGAAGTCCCATTACTTCTTTGACTCCATTGCAGTCTACCTATGGAAACCCTCAAGAGGGAGCTTTATACGTTAGTGATCTTGAGCCTATTTCTAGGGATGAGATTCCTTCATCYGATTATTTTTTCAGTAAAAAGAGAAAGGCTATCCTGAAACAGGAAATGCATCCAAGAGGAGATATGATGATTAAAAAGCACAAAATCATTGTAGATGGACAAAAACTTAAAGAGGGGGAATTCACTACAGAAATAACAGGCACAGTGGGAGCCTTAGCATCGACAAATATATATTCTATGGGTAATTTGAGAACTATGTTGCAGTAGAAAGATCAGATGATAGCTCAGCTACAAAGTAAATTAAAGGAGACTGAAAGAAGTATCAGTCGGGAGATAAACAGGGGTCTAGAACGAGCCCGATTCAATGAAATTCGAGAGATTCAAAAACCTAAGGCAAGCTTAGATGAAGCAAACCTGAAAATACAGGTCAGTCAAGCACAGGTCCTACAATAAGAAGAAATGAATAAATGGTTACAAAATAAGATTAATTCCATTCAAAATCAAGTGGTAGAGATTGAAATCTTCCAAGCCCAGGTGTTGGAAATACATACAAAGATAGAAAAAGAGCAACAAGGAGTGTTTTTTAAGCTAGAATTTATTCAGAATTACTTTCAGGAAACAAGTAAATCCTTGGAGAGAATTCTCCTGAAAGAGAGAGAAGTGAAAGAAGCCAAAACAACTTTTCAAAAAGCAGTGGCTCTTTCCACAAAAGAGGAGGTCGGAGAGACTCAAAAGATATCTATTTCAGAGCAGATTAAAGGTGATATAATACTCAAGGTATGGGAGGCAAGCCTCACAGAAAACAAGAGAATAACCAGAGAGGTTAATGACGACTGTCAAGGAATTTTCAACCTTTTAGAGAAAGCTTCATTGAACATTGGAAGAAACAACTATCTAGGGTTGTTAAGAGAAATTAACATTGTTAAGCATCAGTTAAGATTCAAGGAGGATCTGGAAGAAATTCAGGTAGAGATCCCACAAATAAAGGTAATCAATGTCACTCAAATCGATAAATGGATAGTGATGCCAAACTTAAAGTTACAAACTATTAAGTTCACGAGAAAGATAATCGAAGACCGTCTGCCTGAACTACAAAGAAAGTTCTTCCTATTTGAGGCAAAAGATATTCCAGAAGCTCCCAGAGTTTTGGTGCAGTTCCTAGGAAAATGTATTCGTTGTCTTAAAACAGAAGAAGGAAGTTCATCAACGCAAACATGAAATACTGTTATGGATATTTTCATCATTGAAATAATAAAGCAGTTAAAATAGAAATGTAAACGATTCAACATTGCTCATTCATGTAACCGTTAGTTTTCAGAAGTTAGTTAATCACCAACGGGAAAAATGTTTGGTGATCATGTATAAATATAATTTCACAAGACTGAGAAAGGGATTTTGGTTTTTGGGAGCCGATTGTATTAGAAATTTTTCGATTTACAATGATATAGATAATACAGAAGAGATTCTAAATTCTGTCAACTTGAAGCTATGTGCTCCTTACTCTGTTTTAAATATTTTTCAACATCTTTCTTTCCATGTCTTTCTAATGAATGATCAACTATAGTTTAATTCAAAATTCTATTGTAGTTTGAATTTATTTGATTATCTAATCATTTACAACTTTTCCTCTGTGATTGCTACCAACAGTTTCAAGACCTGTAGGTCATTTGGATGGTTATATTGTATACTCCATTAGAAATTTTGTTTTTCTCTCCTTCTTGTGTTATGATATGAGATTCTTTCATGATTAAAGCCTCATATTTTCAACAGCGTTACTTTTGTTATTATTTTACTATTCTCAAATTGTTTCAAGTACAAGAAACAACCTCTACTGTTATTGTGTTATTATTTTGAGTTCCAAAATTCCTTCTCTATTTTATCCCTCAAAACTGAAGCAAAAAAATCTTTAAACATTTTATAATTCAATAAATTTTTACTCCCCATGACTGTCCCAAATAATAGACAACCTACCATAGAACCTGGCCTTCAAGATCAAACTAGCATTGCTTTGAACTTATTTAATACTATCCTGGAAACAGAAACCACTCGGGTTGAATTAGAATGCTCGTGGGCAGTTATCGAGAGAGATATCAGCATCCAAGAACAATGGGAAGCTAGACAGAGACAGTTGATAAACCAACTCTGATTTACCTTTCACAATTGATTCTTACCTCTTAATTCTCTTTATCTTTTCGGATGCCTTGATGGTATAATTTAGAGCCTTAAAGTATAAACTCAGGAACAACATCTTTTTGGCGCCGTTGCCGGGGAACAAAGAAACAAAACTTTTCCCTGGGAAGAATGACATTGACACTTTCTTTCTTTGATAGTGAACAAAGATAGAAAAACCTTCTAAGGCTACCTTCATCTTTCACTTGGCAACTCCACGATAAGTAAACTAGCTTTTAGCCGAAAGAACACCAGAAAGAACCCGAATGACAAGCAGACCTCGCCAGTCTCTGATCCGGAAAAGATTTTAAAATCACGAAGATCACTTAGACAAATCATTTCACCCATACATACTATTTGTAACTCTAATTTTACACAGTTAAACATTAAGGAAACACTTAAGAGATCCATCTCACTTCCCCTTTCAAACAATACATTCTCTTTTTCTGAAATATATATCCCAAACTTCTGTGAGCCTTCTCCTTACACACTCCGAGTTTCAGCCTCAAATCCATTAATTTTTGCACACAAAGGCGCAGGAGCTGGGGGCGGTGCCCCAGGAGGACCAACAGGCAGCCAAGCACTGCTTCCTGGAATCTTCGCTAAGGTAGCTACTAGATATGCCCCCCTTGTCCTCCCAGTTCCCCTACACGACCTTCCCGAAAATTATATGAAAAGCCTTCCCAAATTTACAAGGGAAGGAGATTTAACCGCTCAAGAACACATAAATTTCTTTGACCAATTTGCCGACATCCTTGGAATCGAACACGAAGACGTCTATTCTAGACTCCTCTTTCAGACTTTCGAAGAACAGGTGAGGACCTGGTTTCGAGCCTTAGCAGCAGGATCTCTAAGATCTTATGAAGAACTTGAAAACGCTTTTATAAGAGAATGGGGGGAAAGGAGAGACCACCTCTATTACCTAACTGAATTTGGAGCCCTTAGAAAGAAAAATTCAGAATCAGTTCTTGAGTTCACGAAAATGTTTAACAAGTTGTATAATAAAATCCTAGTCGAGGTCAAACCTTCTCAACCCGCAACAAAGGTGACTTTCGCTGGAGCCTTTGATCCTAATTTCTCTCTATTATTGAGAGAAAGGAGGTCAGTAGATCTCACGAAAATGCAAGATGTTGCTCTATAAATCGAATCGAACATGATGGCAACAGGGAAGTTAAAAGCAAAAATAGAAACCAGAAACAAAGAAAGTAGGAAATTCAAAGAGCAAGGTGGACCCTCAGGATCAGGGAAATCCTCGGTAGATAAAATAGACGAGATGGCTAGGGTAATTAGAGAACTTTCAAATAAGATCTAAAAAATGGAACTAGATAAATCGAAAAGGGATAATTTTCCTAGGAAGGATTTTAGAAGGAATCCTGATCCTCAGGCCCCACAGAAAACAATTAAGAATGAGGATCAATAAATCCCAACCCCCTTCAAAAGTGAAAACTTCATTGGAGAGGAAGACCTAGAAAATTTTGAAGAGTTAGACGAGGATATAAATAATCTTGGCGACGACAGTAAATCACCCTATTTATCAAGACAAGATTATGAAAAATCCTTAAATAAAGAAATTAGATCGGAAGACGATGTTAGCAGCGATACTTCTGAAGATTTGGCTTATCAGGGTATCATTGATGATATTATAGCCGAACTACATGAGAAATATAATTTAAGACCTAGGAACAAGAGTCTTCCAACCGCCCCAACAAAAAAGATCTTGCCGAGGGGCGAAACTAATGAAGCGACTCCAAGGGTTGCTAACAAATAGACTACAAAAACCCAAACTGCTGACACACAACCTGTCAAGTCAAAGTCAGTAGGAACACTCGCCGTGAAAACACAGGTCCCTGTGAGTGAAACCAAATCCGCACCACAAAGAAAAGCTGAAAAGAAAGGAATTGAAGCCCCCAACATAGAGAGCGACAAGGCCCTGGGAAATTTTAGTCTGGAAAATGAAATAAATAAAATCAAAATCCCTATCCCACTTGTTGAACTGGCTAAAAATCCCATATACAGAAAACAAATTGCCAAGATGATTAGCTTTTTAGAAGATGAAAGCCAGGCCGATGTCATCAACTTAGAAGATGACAAGCCGACGATAGTTTTTGGTCCACATTTCGAAGGTACGAGAGACACTATGGCCCCCTTCTATATCATGTTAACCTTGTTCGACCACCTACTCCATAACTGCATGCTAGATTTTGGAGCATCCCACAATGTGATGCCTAAAGCTATTACGGATAAATTGGGTCTCAAAATCACTAGGCATTATTGAGATTTATATTCATTTGATTCAAGAAAAGTCAAATGCATTGGCATGATTAAAGACCTGGTGGTAAGTCTGGCACAAATACCCGCAAAAAGCATTCTTATGGACGTAGTGGTCGTCGATATCCCTCCGAAATATGGTATGCTATTATCTAGGTCATGGGGTGCCAAGCTTGGAGGATCTCTCGAACTTGACATGACGTATGCTACGATACCAGTTTTTGGAGTACAATACACGTGTTTATACAGAGAAACTAGGTTGGCATTCAGGGTAGGTGATCCACATAACCCAAATAACCACCCTGTATATATTGTTGATCAAGATTTAGGTAGTTGTATCTTATCCATTGATGACAATATTGATGTAGATATAGATGAAAGTTGTACAGAA
>JASDQU010264606.1:0-13629 GCA_032191745.1 Picea mariana
TGAACAAGACATTGTAACCCAGGAACAGTTGGAAGCCAGACGACGTGAACGCAGAAATCTTCATTAGCTTCCCACACCAAAGTTAGCGAGATCCTCTATCAACTATTATCATATTTTTGGATGCCTTGACACTGTACTTTAAGCCTTAGTACAGACTCAGGAACAACACCACCTTTGGATCTGAAGGCATCGTTCAAGGGTTTTGAGTGCCCTTCCTTCTCTGGATTTTCATATGTTTTCATTTTGTATTTGTCTTTATATTTATCATTTTTATGAAAACTACAATCATGCATAGTAAATGCATGTGTCTATGGCCCTTTGATGTTCCCCATGTTGATAAGCTTGTTCTGCTCTTGTGTCAAAGATTCAATAAAGACCTCAAGAGAGGGAATCTTCTAGGTGGCTCCAGAGGTGAGCCTAACTAAATGAAATGTTGATACAAACACTAAGTATTCTAGACCAATTTTGGAGAGACTAGTGAGAACCATTTTTTTCTCCTCAGATTTATCAACCCTGCAATCCTTGAGTTGCGACAACAAATCCTTATATTTGGTAAATAAATATTGGATATTGTCGAAGGTTTTTGGATCCAATGTGAGAAATTACACCTCAAGGATGTGTCCCCTCATTTCATCCTCTTTTCCGAAAAACCCTCCCATGGTTGTCCAGGATTCATTGAGGGTTTTATAGAAGGATATGTTCAAGAGGAGTTCAGGATAAATGAGACTACAAATAGTTCCAAACGCTTCATCCATTCGATTCAGATACTTGGATATTTCTATGGATGATGTGGGTTCAATATCTATTTCTATGGATAACCTGTATAATCCTCCGCCTTGAATATACACTATAATGTTCTCTTTCCATGCAAAGAAATTGTATGGTGTAAGAATGAATTCTTTTGGAAATTCTAGTTTTCAGTACCTGCAAAAAGAATCTGGTGTGTATTTTTCCTAGAAATTGGTCGGCTCTAATACCATGTAAATGTGTTGAACCTACACAAAATAGATCTAGATGGAAAATGACATACACAGTTTGCAGAGAAAATATAAGAAAAGAGAAGCAGGAGGGAAAGAATGGAAGAATTCTCATTAACCAAATAAATGAATGATAATTTACACATGATACACTCAATATAACTCAACTAATGTGCACTGGGAGAATCCAATGCACTATAGTGGTGCTATAGAGTGATATGGACACACACCAATAGTTACGGGAGTAAATTTCCAACTGGTCTAGTCTCTTAGGCAGTTACGGGAGTGAACTTCCACCTAGTCTCAGTTAACTAGTCTCTTGGTCTTCAGTTATTTGACTAAAACAGAGTGAAGTGAGGAGGATATCAATGAATCATGAGTAATGCACTAGTATGGTTATGATCCCAAGGAAAATGCACATTATCTGGTGATGATCCCAATATTGCATGTTGATAATCCCAATGTGGCATCTAGACTCCAGTCAAATGATCAAACTGAACTGTGAATTGAAAAGAATATTCTCCTAGAGGAATATTCTCCCTGAACTATAGAAGACTGAATAATGACTAATAAACATAGGGAAAACCTTAGGAAAAATAAGTCCTAGGTGTGTGTGAAGTATCTACAACAACTACATGTTCCTTATTTACTATATATGGCCTCCATACATAGAAACCTATCTATCTACTTAAGGGGTTAGGGTAGGACCCTAATATGCCCTTCCCTTCACCTTAAAAAATAATATTTTTCTCAAGGCTAGAGATGAGGGAATTTCTAAAGGATATCTGTTGGTTCCCATGTGGCATCCTCAAACAGTCTATCCTTCCACTATATCAGAATATCCTCAATAGTGCACTAGTAGAGACAATCCTCTCTTTTGTTGAGGAGGACCTTAGGATACATCCAAATGGAACCTTCCTCATCCATTTATGGAATGGTAGTTTAATACAACAACTATATCCGACCACTTTATTTAAGAATGATATATGAAATATTCAATGAATTTTGGAATGGCTTAAAAGTTTGAATTTGTAAGTCACTGGCCCAATATATTATGAGGACCTTGTTATAGTACAAGTTGTAGCTTGGGAAAATCCCGACCAACCAAAAATAAAGTCCTACAACTTGGGAATTATACACCCAATGTCACCTCGATGTAGGTCCCACACTTCAAGGGTGAATAGGTCACTCTAAGGAGGCGATATCGATGACCCTAGGGGGATGGATATGGAGATGGAGATAAAAGGAAGTGAATCCCCTAGAGTTCAAGTCTAATTGGAATGAAAGGTGGTAATAGATTCCTTGAAGTCAAGTAATTGTTTCCCCACAAGTACATTACTTCTCTAGGTGATTGTACCTTCTCGAGACACAAGGAAAGACACTTTGCAATGATATATGTTAGTTGGATCATCAATTTAAAATTGATGTCTCAATTTTTCAGCAATAGATGGCAGTTTATATCAGCAAATAAAACATACAAATCAACATACAAACATCCAAACTAGTTAATTAAATCATCATCAAGATTAGCAATGAATATAGGCTTAAAGATGGCACTTAAGGATCAAGAGAAGATGGATGTTGTAAACATGTTTTTTCTGCAGAAAATTTAATCCTTATGTCTATATAATTAAATGGCATGCAACGTAAAAATAAAACATGGAAAAGTTCCAAGAAATATCCCAAAAGGTGCACCCTAGTTAGTAGAGTAAGTGAGAAAAATTTAGGAGCTAGTCTAGGGTTAGTTTAGGAGTTATAGCTAGTAGTTTATCTAGGTTAGATCAGTCATAATGTATTCAGTTTAGGGTTTTTAACAGAAATAAAATTAATGGGAGAGAGGGGATGCCTATAAATGTGTTGAACCTAGACATAATAGATCTAGCTAGAAAATACCACACACATTTGCAGAGAGAAATTGAGAAAGAAGAAGCAAGAGAGAAAGAATAGAAGAATTCTCATTAACTGTATTCCACACTCAAAGAGTGAATACTTTACAATAGATATAGGATACATGAGTAAATAATGATCCATAGTGGTGGTCTAGAGTGATCTGGACACACACCAACAGTTACGGGAGTAAACTGCCACCTAGTCTAGTCTCTCAAGCAGTTACTGGAGTGAACTGCCACCTAGTCTGAGTTAACTAGTCTATCAGTCTTCAGTTAACTCACTAAAATAGAGTGAAGTGATGAGGAGATCAGGGAATCATGAGTAATACGCTAGTCTGGTGATGATACCAAGGACAATGTGCATCAATGTTGCATGGTGTTAATCCCAATGTAGCATCTAGACTCCACTCAACCAATCAAATTAAAGTGAAAATTGAAGAGAATATTCTCCCTAGAGGAATATTCTTCCTAAAATATAGGATACTGAATAATGACAAATAAACAAGGAAAAACCTTAGGAAAAATAAATCCTAGGTGTGTGTGAAGTAACTCCAACACTCCCCTGAACATCACTATGGTGAAAATAAAGAATGGGTCCTGACAACGAGGCATGTTAGGTACCCCAATACAAAATATATGCTGAAATAAATGAGTAAAGAAGGAAAAACTCATGGGAAAACCCCCCCTCAAATTACAATGCATAAAAAAATAAAAATGTGAAGGAACAAAAAGCATTTGCTAAGCAACTGTGTCCTTCACTCCAAGAAGACATCACAATTGTGCAAGTTTGTGCTCGTTGAAGATTTTGTTGAAGATGTAGATGTCTGCATGGATCTGATAAAGTATATGAACCATTGATATGTCCACATATATCCACTTTATCTTCTTGTAATTAAGAATATCCAAATAAAGTTTGGATGAAACTTTGGAAACTGTGTGGCCATTCCTGAAAAATCACTCAAATTTGTTGATTTTAAAATGATCATAACTTTACTTCCCAAACTCCATTTCAGACAATGTTTTTTTGAAATTCGATATTTTCTGAGAGGAATTCAAATATCCAATTTGTTTCTGCAAATATTTCTCTGAAAATATCATAATTGAGTCTGATGTGCGCGGCTCCCTTTTTGTCTCCTGAGATGCATGCATTGTGCATGGAAAAGTGTTTGCATGTGACCCCTGAGATGCATGCCATATATCTTCCACATGAAATTCAGAAAACAAATATGAAATGGAATAGACATCATCATCAATTAATGGAATTCAAATTTGTGCAAATACTTGTGTAGAAGACTCTTCATAATAAAATGTTTGATCTTCAGATGGCTAATCTTCTAGCTCTATCTGTTCAACCTCCTCCATGAAATATTCACAATATTCTTTACTCTCAAAAAGAACCTCCAATTTGGTCCATAATTCATTTGGAGTTGATTCTTGCAAGTCATCATATACTTGATGGATAATTTCAAGAGAAATAAACCAGAGGATACATCCTATGGCCATATCTTTTCTATTAAGAAAATCATTTTTCTCATCAGCAGAATTAGGCTCTACTTCCATTTCCATAGTTATCTGGTACAAGCCTCTGCATCTGAGTAGAAGCATAATTTTTGGATTCCACTCCAAATAGTTATGAGGCATGAGAAGTATTTTTGGTGAATAATCCATCTTTTCTGCCTTTTTCAATCTTCAATACCATGTAAATGTGTTGAGCCTGTACATAATAGATCTAGCTAGAAAATACCACACACATTTGTAGAGAGAAACTGAGAAAGAAGAATAAAGAGAGAAAGAATAGAAAAATTTACAATGTGTATAGGATACATGAGTAACTAATGAGTCATAGTGGTGGTCTAGAGTGATCTGGACACACACCAACAGTTATGGGAGTAAGTTGCCACCTAGTCTAGTCTCTCAGGTAGTTACGGGAGTGAACTGCCACCTAGGTTGAGTTAACTAGTCTATCAGTCTTCATTTAACTGACAGAAACATAGTGAAGTGAGGAGGAGATCAGGGAATCATGAGTAATGTGCTAGTCTGGTGATGATCCCAAGGAAAATGTGCATTAGCTGGTGATGATCTCAATGTTGCATGGTGATAATCTTGATGTAGCCTCTAGACTCCACTCAACTAATCAAACTGAAGTGAAAACTAAAGATAATATTCTCCCTATAGGAATATTCTTCCTAAAATATAGGAGACTGAATAATGACAAATAAACAAGGAAAAAACTTAGGAAAAATAAATCCTAGGTGTGTGTGAAGTAACTTCAACACCCCCCTGAACATTATTGCGGTGAAAATAAAGAATGGGTCTCGACAATGAGGCCATGTTAGGTACCCAAACACAAAATATACATTGAAATAAATGAGGAAAGAGGGAAAAAATCATGGGAAACCCCCCCCCTCAAATTACAATTCACAAAAAAAATAAAAATGTGAAGGAACAAAAAGCAATTGCTAAGAAACTGTGTCCTTCACTCCAAGAAGACCTCACAACTGTGCAAGTTTGTTCTCGTTGAAGATGTATATGTCTGCACGGATCTGATGAAGTATATGAACCATTGATATTTCCACACATATCCACTTTCTCTTTTTGTAATGAAGAATATCCAAATAAAGTTTGGATGAAACTTTGAAAACAGTGCGGCCGTTTCCAGAAAAATGCTGAAATTTTGTTGATTTTAAAATGATCATAACTTCACTTCCCGAAATCCGTTTTAGACAATGATTTTTTGAAATTGGATATTTTTCCGAGAGAAATTCAAATATCCAATTTGTTTCTACAAATATTTCTCTGAAAATATCAGAATTGAGTCCGATGTGCGCAGCTCCCTTTTTGTCTCCTGAGATGCATGCATTGTGCATGGAAACATGTTTGCATGTGACCCCTGAGATGCATGCCATATATATTCCACATTAAATTTAGAAAACAAATCTAAAATGGAGTATAAATTATCATCAATTAATGAAATACAAATTTGTGCAAATACTTGTGTAGAAGACTCTTCAGAATAAAATGTTTGATCTTCCGATGGCTTCTCTTCTGGCTCTATCTATTCAACCTCCTGCATGAAATATTCACAATATTCTTTATTCTCAAATAGAACCTCCAATGCGAAGTGGTGGTATAGAGTGATCTGGAGGAAGTTGTGGTATAGAGTGATCTGGACACACACCAATAGTTATGGGAGTAAACTGCCACCTAGTTTAGTCTCTCAAGCAGTTACGGGAGTGAACTGCCACCTAGTTTGAGTTAACTAGTCTATCAGTCTTCAGTTAACTGATAGAAACAAAGTGATTGATGAGGATATTAAGGAATCGTGATTAATGCGCTAGTCTAGTGATGATCCCAAGGAAAATGCGCATTAGCTGGTGATGATCCCAATGTTGCATGGTGATAATACCAATGTAGCATCTAGACTCCACTCAATTGATCAAACTGAAGTGAAAACTAAAGAGAATATTCTCTCTAGAGGAATATTCTTCCTAAAATATAGGATACTAAATAATGACTAATAAACAAGGGAAAACCTTAGGAAAAATAAATCCTAGGTGTGTGTGAAGTAACTCCAACAATGCCCTAGTGGGGAAGACTCCTCTCAATGAGACAAATCATCTTTAAGAAAGAAACCTTTCGAAAGATAAAAAAAAATTGTGTTTCCCAAGGAAATGATTTTAGATCTCCAATGCAAAAAAGCATGAATATTTCCTTTACTATTGGGTTAATGGAGTCAAATAAACAAGATCTAGAGAAGCTACCTCATTGGGGGTGTTATCCCTTTTACTTGCCAAGGAAAGTTTCTCTAGCTAGGGTTTAAGCTAAGAGGATGTATGCCCTTATACTTCTCTTAGAAAACCCTTGTATAATTAATTATATGAAGCATAAAATGATGAAGACTATGGTGGGGGTGTAGTCCCTTATACTTCCCACCTATCTCCTAGCATAACAATACTTGACTTGAAAAAAATGATAGCATAATAGTAAAAGACCATACCAAGATAAAGAGAAATGCCAAGATAATCCACCATAAGAGGAAGAAAACATCATCCAAGGATAGCACTAGACTTCCTCCAACAACAATTCATAAATATAGCCATAAACAAGTGCACAAGAGATAAAAAGAGCCAAGTGTAGCTAAAATTTCAGACCAAGTCCGCTCACAAGAGGGAGAGTTATGTTAAAATGAGATCTTATGATCTCTTATTTATACAAAATGTAGCTAACATAATTTAGGGTAAAACATAATACTAGGGGTTAACATCCCTAATATTTCCCCTTTTTACAAAATAATACTAAACAATTCCTTTAAAATTTCACTTTTGTACAAATAAAACCGTAATTTAGAAGGATGCCACCCCTTTAGGAGACGTTTTTCCACTTTAAGGAAGTTGTTGGTGTTGGAGAAGCATGGGTAGGCCTCCAAAAACCACATGTCAATAATATAAGCACTCTCATCATGGTTAATACCCTCTTCTCCTCAAAATTTCCATGTGTCAAAAGATTGGCACCTCACCACCATGCCCTAGCCCCCAAAAGCATGACGTCAAGCTTACTTTTTTCCTCTCCTAGGAAAATTGTTTGGAAAGTGAGGGTTGGGATATGTCATACAATTTATCATCAAGGCCTTCCAAGTATGATCTCTCTCATCCAGAATGTGGGCCCCTGGAATCCAACCTGTGGGCTTGTAGCCCCATGGAAGCCCAAGCTAGGATTTTTCTCCCAAAATTGTCCACCAACTAGGTCCTGCGAGGAAAAATGAGCACACCCTCCAAGGATATCAAGTCAGAACATCATGATAATTGAATCCAATCAATAAATAATCCATCCAATCATGTGCATCAAATATCACTATATCAAACAATTAACATCTCAAAGACACTATGCAACTTGTCAAGCTTGAATATGGGAGGGTTGACGAGGTGTCCTATTGGGTAGATCTTTCCCGAGGTCAAGGAGAGTTTCCAAAAGATCCATATCTAAGCCATGTAAAGTGGATGAAGTGGTTTGGGTCAAGACTCAATGGGAATAAGGATCATTATATACAAGGGGTTGTAGTGTCTCATTCAAGAGTGCCTTTATAGAGGGTGTGTGGTACCTTTTTCTGCAATGCACTTTTTCCAAGCCCATCAATTTTCCTTTTATTTTTCTTTTTTTATTATCTTTCAATATATCATAAGGATATGTTTGAAGGTCACTGCCCTGGAATGGTGACCAGATGATGGCAATGTCACCCAAAAACACCAAATCAAAATGAGAAGGCTATCTCATGATGAGACCCCCTTTCTCTCAGCCATGCAGCTGAGAGACATTACCCTGGTTTGGTGACCATATGATGGTAGTTTCATACCACTAGATATTCATGGATGTGATAGGTCGGCTCGTGATGCAACCTCCTATCCTTCAACTAACCTTTTAAGCATTCTTTATCATATTTTGGGTCCCCTTTACTCAAAGATAAACATTTTATTACTTTCTTGGGTGATCCTTGGGCGAAGCATCCAGAAGGTTTATATAAAGATTTTATCTTTTACCCAACATCAACCCCTCTGGGCCATTATCCCCTTCTTCCCATAGAATTATGGACAACCCCTTCTTAGGTCAATACACCCTAAAATCCCAAGAGATAAGGAAATGGAGGGGAACAAATATGGAAAGTGGTAAGTATGGTTGGGAACGTTATGATGGTACATTAAGGGAGTTCCCAGTAGCAAACCCATCGCCAAGGAAAACCACTTAATAGGGAAGAATTTCAACCACCAAGATGAATCAGGGAAAAAGGCATAATGTCCAAGCATATATCATGAAATCTAGAGAAATCTAAGATACAACATAATCAAATAGCTTAAATATTGAAATGATATTCACCATGATATTGACTTGTACCTCATGGAGCAAGGCCCACTGCCTTCCATAAGCCAACTGATGTGGTGGATACCCTCTGCAAAACTATGACCATATAAGGTGGTAAGTGGGTTTTCCATCTGTGCAAAAGGGTATTGTTGGTCATGTAGTCTCTCGACACTCCATATCTCCAACCTGAGGGCATCGAGACATAATCTCCTTAGTTATCCACAAAATGGGGCTATAAAACTTTGAAGAAAGATTTTAGTCATGATTGTATTTGAGGGATGTATTATTATAAGGTTGCAAATAAAGGAACACATGACCCCTTTCTTCAAAATGGAATTTGGAATGATGTTGGTTAGCTTGCTACTTCATCTGATTTTAAGAAATCCCAATCATTTTTGAATTTCTTAATTATTTTGGTCCACCTATTGTGGGGAAAGTGATTATTTCCTCCTCATTTCCAACATATTATTCCTCACAGTGTATGAGGGAAAACCTGGATAATTTTTCTTATTTGTGATGCTCAGTGATGGTCTTGTCAAACTTGTGTGACCTCTATTATTCAAGGGAGTGGTTCTACAAGGATGTTTAGGTTCCAACCCCTTTGATGTGGATAGTGTTTTATGCTCTATGTGATAGAGAACAACAATAGTTTTCAGATCCCTAGTAGACACCTTGTGCAAAAGCATTCCATCATAATTTTATCCCATCATATTTACTAGATTATCCTTGAGGTTCTGAAGAATTCCAACCTGAGCTATGACAATTTTGTTGAACTCCTACACCTTAGAGAATATGGGAAAGTAGGAAAGTACTGATGGGGGATTTCAGCCATATACAACCTCAAAGGGAGTCATTGGAGTGACACCATGATAGGTTTTATTGTACCACCATTTTTCTAGAGGTAACCATTGAACCCATTGGGATTTTCATTCTAAAGTAAATAACATCAAATATGATTCAAAGAAAATTTTGACAACTTAAATCTGACCATCAGTCTAGGGGTGATAGGAAGTGTTAATATTCATTTGGGTTCCTTGGAGATGAAACAAATATTTCCATAAATTTCTAGTGAAATTGGGGTCACGGTCCACCATAATATATTTTAGCATACCATGGAGTTTAAAGATTATCCATGAATACTTAAAAAACATGGAGGTTTTAAACTGGTTTTTTAGAGCACAAAAATGAACTTCGTTGGAAAGGAAAACAACCACAACCATGAGGATAGATTTATTGTCATATTTGGGTAAATCCATAATGAAACCCATAGAAATTCCAGTGCACGTAGCTATTGAAATGAGTAAAGGTTGTATAATTCCTCGAGATTTCATTGTTTCTCTTGTTGAAAAATGTCACATTTTTCCATAAAAGTGTAGATGTCCTTCTTCATGAGTTCCCCCCAAAAATTAACATTTTATCCTTTCATACGTTTTATACAATCTCGAATGACATGTTGTTGGAGAGGCATGGAGTTAAGATAACATCATTTATTTAAAGGTTTACTACTTGTTTAAATACATATGCCCTTAATATCAAATCTCTTCATTTTTTTTCAGTGTATCCTTAATATGCATGGGGTTCCATTTGCAATTGTTATATTAGGTGAGAGATCTTGGGATCTATTAACCATGTATGATAGACACCATTCAACCATTCTACTACTATGAAGGATAGTGAATAAAGGAACCCTTCCTCTTCATACTTTTGAGAGGGATCATTTTCTACCACATTCTCCTTGCCCTTCTTATAAATTATTTTATAGTCATATCCCAATGTTTTGGTGACCCATTTATGTTGTTCGGGGAATGAAATACTTTTCCCTGTGAAGTATTTTAGGTTGTGATAATCTATTTTAATATGGAAACATTTCCTAAGTGGGTATCGATGCCATATATACACAACATGCAATATATCCATCATTTCATTTTCATAAGTTGATTTTCCCAAGCTCCTCTTACAAAGTTTGTTTGTTGGAAAATGCCAATGGTCATCCATTTTTCCTTAGTACTACTCTATGCCTTTACCATATCTGTCACATTCCAAGAAAAAAAGTCTTAGTGAATTTTGGTAGAGCGATTATTGGATTGTACACATGGGATCCTTCAAATCCTAGAAGGCCTTTTGTGTGACTTAATTACAACTGAAATAATTTTTTTTAAGAGAGTTTGTGAGGGGTGTTGCAATCTTACCATAGTTCCTGATAAATGTGTTGTATATTTTCCAAATACAAACATTTTTGAGTGAAAATAAAAGTGTTACCACCTAAAAGAAATTCTCTAGACATAGTGGAATAAATTTCTTGGCCTAGAAATGCAGAAAAAATAATACAATTAATAAATATTTTGATGCATTTTGTGACATAGGTTTAGGATATTGATCAACAACATGAATGGGTCTTCATATAAGATCTAATACCATGTTTGATAAATAATATATTTCCACATAGGTCAAGCACCTTAAGAAACCACTCACACAAACAAATCAAATATCAATACGTCAATGATCCTAGCCAATGCGACCACTTGAGACAATATATTAATGCAATTTTATTTTTTTTGTTTTTACATATGAGTTTCTCACAATCGATTATCAACAAATGGCCATCCATGCTCTTTAAATAAAGATCATGGAACGATTGGTTTTTAAGATATATATCAATATAGTCACTAATATTGAGGAGAATATGAACCATCGAATCACCTTATGTATATAACATATTATGACCATTGGATTACATAACTAAAATTCATACTAATGTGTACTAAGGAATCACACTTTACCTACAAACAAATTAGACTAAGTCGATCTTAAATAACTCCTAAGGATTTAAATATCCTAACATTGATGATAAAGGGATATTTGAGTCCCTTGCATAATCAAATCCACAAACACAAAGAGAAGAGAACTATAGGCCATGGATCTCATAGAGACAGTAGATCTAAGGAACACCAAATTAAACATATATTAACTAAAATATATATAAAGGAAATTTCATTCATCCTACTGGATTAAGAGGATCTTCTATTAAACTTCAAAAATTTATAAAAGTTACATTATAGCCTTAGAGGACCTTTAGCTTATCTAGATATACAAATAGGATTAAAATCCCTTTAAATTTTCTAATTGAAAATCTTGTTGGTATCAATATAAGCTAATCATACAAATTTCACCAACAGTTTCTAAAAATGAAATATTTGTATTTGTATTTTCTACTTCCGTTTCTTCTTCTACCACTGTCTTTATCTCCTATATTATAGGCCCTCTTCCTTCTTCTCCTTTTTTTATTTATTTATCCTTTCTTATGTTCCTCTAATTTTCTCTCTCTCCTCTTTCCTTTCTCCAAATTCTCATGCACCCTTCTTCTTTATTCTCCTATGGATCTTAGGCCCAACTTATTCCTCCTTCCATATCTTATTCTTCATCCTCACTTTTTCCTTCAAGATACTTCTTCCTTCATCTCCTTTCTCTCTCTTTTAACGTTCAACAAGCCTATTTATTAAAAACTACGACCATGAAAATTTTAATGGTCAAACGAATCGAATCAACCACCTATGAAAATGTAGCCTAAGAATCATGTAGGTTTAACCATCATACTTTTAAATAATAATAAAAAACCATTATAAATGATCCTCAAACCATGGGTAATTTTTGGGTGTGTATAAGATAGATTGGGTGGTGGAGATCCTATCAAAAAATTTAATGACAAGTGAACCCCACTAAAAAGTCCATTGTAGGATGGAGGAAAATAATTTGGTGAAGGATGACTCATGGGATTATGCCAAGAGAATTTCTAGCCAAATCCAATCCATCATGGATAAAATCTAATCATTCATGACATATTAAATGATGGTTGAGATATGATCATGGTTTCGCTTCATGTAGACCCCCATGAGAACATGTCCATTATTGGATGGTTGATTGATAATTTAATGGTTGGAAGTTCTTGGTGCTTGATCATGCTACTATAGGGGTTTGCCAAGATATTAGTAAATAAATGGACCAATGCTCTTGCATCATGGTATATGATCCTTTGAAAAACATACCAAATAAATTGACTTGGAATTACTTCAAAAGGTGATATATTATGGAAAAGGCTTAGAAAAAAATGGCCAATAGTTAGGAAGTCGAAGTGTGAATGTATTGGATATGACGTGGGTCAAAAATGAAATATGTATATAAATTTTTTGAAAGAAGAAACTTTCATACCATGTGAATGTTCATGAACAAGTGAGGCATATACTTCCAAGACATATACATCAAATATGTCTACTTTAGGAGCATGGAAGGAAGGCAAAGTTGAATGTGACCATTGTGTAAGATTAGGTCATCTAAAGGAAATATGTTGGGCCCTACAATCTTATGCATATTGTGTAATATGTAATCACTCTTCCAAAAATTGTTGGTACAAAGATACATATAAGATTGGTAAAAAGGATGATTGGCCAAAGTAAAGTATGAGGACTAGAAAAGGGGAAAAGTGATGAAGTTTTGGATTCCAAAAGAGGAGTTGGTGAATCTTATGGAAAAAATGGTCATTTTTCATGATTGATAGGGATTGGCATAATAATTCTAGTTTGATTTTGACACTACAAGGAAAACAAGATTTTGTGGAGGTCTTTGCAGAGAAACTTCTCCATGTTACTCATTTAATAGACATGGGTGGGTGGAGATTTTACTAGAAGTTTTAATTTTGGTGCACCTAAAATAGCATGATGCATTAGTGCACCATATCAAAACACACACTAATGTACTTATTAATGCACTATGGATAACAACTCAAATTAAGTCTCACCGCACTCAAATTTTGTAAATCCTACTATTTAAAAAATTACCTTGATGGTGCACACTAAAACTATAACAACACCATGTACCTATATATATATATATATATATATATATATATATATATT